>JAZGTJ010017072.1:0-12271 GCA_036877575.1 Botia almorhae
AAGGCAAAAGAACCATCTGCTCTTCTGTTGACTTTTAGAGGGGCTTCTGTACTGGTTTGCACAGAGAGGCCATTTTGTTAGCTGGGTTAGTCTAAGCCAAGGCCCTTTAAATATTCATTCATAAACTCCATCAGTCCACATCAAACAGTCAAGCCACAGGAAAACACACCGAGCAAGAGAGAGAAAGTGTGGGAGGCAAACAAGGCCATATGCACACAGAAATAAGCCTAAATATTTATGCTCTAAATATACCACACATTCCACTGCCTGCTCGGTTTATAAGCTACAATGTGCACCCTAACCAATATACTGTAAAGTTAAAACCCAGGTTTGTATACTGAAAAGTGGGAGGGGACACATTATAAGCTGTATCAGCTTGGCTCATGAATATTAATTAGGTGAGAATCACCCAACAGGGCTGAAAAATGCTCTCAATCTCTAAAAGTGAGGTTATAATGGTTTATGGCACACGCGGTTACCACGTCCAGGCTGAAAATAATTTCGTTTGGTATCTGTAACAGTTCCCTGTTCTTTCTCAACCCAGGACTCAAATGATTAAATTAAGATGAAATATGCTAATCAGTAAGGTGCCCTCAGAAATGCCTGCAGTGCTGCTGTCTGTAGTCTAATCTCTGTTCAGATAATCACACAGCTGCTCTGGCCATTTATTCTGGTGCCAGCTGACCAGACAGCAGTTCTAAGGATCAGCGACTTTTACAGTAACTGAAGAACTTTATGCATGACATTAATATCTTGAATTCAGCACCTCACGGCACTGAATTTAAACGCACACTTAAGGTAGAAATTAAAATAAGAAACATAATAAAAGCAAAAACTGTCAGCAATATATATATTTTAAAACAGTCTATATTATATAAGGATATGTACATAAACACATTTCGACACATTCCATTTAAATAAAACTATGTTGTTTAATTAACTGTACGGAACACAAAAGCTAAAGCTAACACATTATGATAAAAATCATACAGGTTGGGAACAACATGAGGGTGCAACAACAAAATCCATTTTCCCCTGCTTTGGCCCAATGGTTTTTGGGCTACACTCTAGCACTCCTAAACGAATCAAAATTGTTCGTGAATCACGCGAGAAAACTGTCAACTTCGTAACCTGCACGATTTCTTCTCCCACACAAGAATCTACCAGAGCTAAAAGGAAAAACAGTCAGTCTGTAGTGTAATGGGTTAGAAGGGGGGTGTAATTTTTACATTCAGATTCAGTGATGTGGATGAGTCTGGCAGATCAACAAACAACAAACTCTAACACAAACGGCACGCTGTCACGGCCGTGCAGCTCCTGACATCTGATGTTCTGTCTGCGCCGATTCCCTGACTCTCTCTCCTTTATCTCCTCGCTTTTCCTCTCATTCATCTTTTCGATCTGGAATGTCCTAGTTAATACACTTTGGCGTGACAGATTTATGCTTTTAATTAGCAGGACATTACAATAAGAGTGTCAGTCTGTGATGAAATGAAGAAGGACGATGAATGTGATTAAAATGAGCCAGGACCATGGAGGATGAAAATAGCAGAGCGCTCACAGAGAGAGGAAAAAAGACAGAAAGAGACAGAGAGGGGGAGCGAGATAGGGAAAGCAAGATCCTGTCTCACGGTGTTCCAAAATACACCGAATCGCTGTTTGTGAAATCGTGAGGGTTTACACGCTCAGTAATGTCAAAGATAAGCTTTTTTATTTCATTTTATTTCTCAGATTTTGATTGTACATGCTTTCACCGTCAGGTGTGCTCTTGTTTTTATAAACCTTATACTTTATGAAATGTAAATTTCATTGATGATAGATTTTTTAGACATTTTAAATGTCTCTTAATATCACCCCATTTAAGGAGTGTAATGGCAACACAGATTGTTGGGTGATAGTGAGCTGTATTGTCAACATCCCGGCAATGATGTCATTGGAATGGCAGCAGTTTTCATACGCAGTGTAAACTCTGGCGTGTAGGCGTCTTCACAAAGAAAACAGGATGTGTGTGTCATGACTATAGCAAAGCGCCTCTGATACAGCGTTTCATCACACCAAACCAAAGCCTGAAAGCTACAATCAGCTTAACTGAAACATTTCTCCCTTCTGCCCTGCAAACAGTGTTTCCTCCAGGAAACGCAAACGACTTTCTCTTGTGTTCGAGGGTGCAATAACAGGCTACCCAGGTCTCAGAATGTTTGCTAATGTTTTCCTAAAGTTCCCTCAAAGTTATCAAAATCTTACTTGCAGTAACATTAACAGAATTTTTTATATGTTATTTTTAATATATATATCAAATATGTCGTTAGTGTAACATTTTAAAAACCTACCCTGCTAACAGGGAACATTCTCAGAATGTTGGCTAGTGTTTTCATAATGTTCTCTCAAAGTTATGAAAAACGCTCTAGCAGTAACGATAGTAGAACTAGATTAAAAACGTTATTCTAAGAAGTTGTTAGTGGAACATTTTAAAAAACACATTAATTACATTAATACAATGTCAAAAATTCTACAACTTTTGCATAATCGAAATGTTAGCAGAACGTTCTCAACCTAACAATATTAGCGTCCTGAATAGGCTGTTTAAAGGTTCTACTACAGTTCTAGGGGAGGTTAAACACTAGTCAAGTCAATTTTATTTAAAGAAAGGATAAACTGTTTATTTGTGCTCACAAAATGTGGTTTCAGAGCAGCTTCACAGAGAACAAAGCTTTAATTTTTTTCCAGAGCAAGCCAAAAGCCATTGTGTCGAGGACATACATAAACACTGACAGCATAAAGCACGCTTACAGTATACTGTAGTCGAGCTAAAAGCATGACGCGGTGGATTTACAATATACCGTCGTACAGCTGCGGTTGCATTGCCAAAGCCTCTGATTTCTCACACTTCTATCTTTATATCTCCCACAGGTGGACAGAATACATTTCCAGCTGTCTTAGCTGCCCTGACCCTCTGTTGAACCAGCTTCTTCTGAGAGCAGTTTAAATTTTGAAGGCAAACACTATACGCTCTCTCTCTGCCGAAGCACCGGACTCCGCAGCAGCAGTCTACCATCTGTAATATTAATGTCACCTTCCTCTGCATAGCAGTACAGTCTGTGACAGCCGTCAGTTAAAGGAAATAATTATCTCTTATGAAACACAAAGGCGCTGCCTTTAAACCATCAATAGCTGACTCGACTGCGTTTCGCTTTATATAGTTTCAGCGCTCGTTCCTGAGCGACTGTTTTCTCCGCTTATCCAGATTAAATAAAATGTCTGTGTGTTTGTGTCAAATTTCAAGGCTGAACACAAGTGCCATTAGAATGCTGACAGGTTACGGCCAGAACCGCACGGAATTGGCGCCCACAGAATTCGGCGGAAAGCTCTGCAGATTTCCACAGAAATTGCAGTGCGTCGTTCAGCATGTTTTGCTTCACACTGTGCCTTTATGAAATATTTTAGCTGATCTCATTATGTGACCAATAAGA
Source organism: Botia almorhae (assembly GCA_036877575.1). Lineage (NCBI taxonomy): Eukaryota > Metazoa > Chordata > Actinopteri > Cypriniformes > Botiidae > Botia > Botia almorhae. The sequence continues at coordinate 3,471 of JAZGTJ010017072.1, forward strand.
GTATATTACTCTCAGCTACATTTAAAAAGTTTAGTCATCATCAAGATCCAAATGAAAATGGCAGTTTTGTGGCTTTTAGTACGTCTGTTATCTTTGAGGTCATCTGGGGTTCATTTGAAACTAAAAAGTTTCAAAAGAACAATTAGAAGACTTTAACACACTTAAAATGTATAATTTCGGTCTGAGAAAACGGACCAAAATGACTCATCCTGCACACACTCATTTTGCCCAATCAGGCTGAGAATGTCCTTTCACCTAATACCACCTACTTTTGACTAGCAGTCACAAATGTTTTATCAACGTCATGTGTGACATAAATGTAAAAGTACTTGTAATTAAAAAAAATAGTACAGCCGCTACAACGTGTCCCCAACTTCCTGTTTAAAAAGGAAATACACAGTAAACGACTCCGCTGGTCCAAAGACTTCATCGTTAAAATCATTCCACAGATTTTCCCACATAAATGAGTAAAATGTAGAAGTAGAAAACCAGAGAAAGTAAAGCAGCAAATTCTGTGAATGAAGGAAGTGCAGTGAGATGATGAAATGGAATGAGCACTTTTGTCCTTAAAAAACACCAAAAAAAAAGGTGACGGACAGAAAAAAAACATAACAGCTGTGCAGCCACGTCCACTGCCTCTCCTCACCACCACACAGACAGAAACAAAGAGAGACGTATCTTCTGCTGGAAACGGCTCTCCAAAATGAAAAATGTCAGCTTGAATGAGGCAGGAATTTCTCAAGCAGAAACCCCCTTAAGTCAGACAGGTCCACAAGAGCCAAGAGCCAATTAGAGCTTGTCACATATTACCCATTACACAGCTGTAAATTCAGGTATATGGGCCCCCATGAATTACAAGCGGAGGAAACAAGCCATATAGACGTCAAAACAAGAGTTTTTAAAACAGATGTGGGAAGGCGGGAGCAGGAATGATGCTCCTAATTGAAGTAAAGGAAAATAAATAAAGTCAGAGCCCCCTCCTCTACAAACTCACCCTGGCAGAAGTGTTTCAGATCTGTTTTGGTGAAATTTCTGACTGGATGAATCTTAGATTTCAGGGTTTGTTTACGTCACCACAAAAGGGTCACAAAATTAACATTTTGTTACATATAAATCCTCCTTTTCATTAAGAGGGTAAACATATATCAAACATTTTGAAACTACAGTAGTTGGCAACAATGGCTGTTTGTTTTAAATTACAGTGCGATTGAACAAATTCTTGCTGAAGCGATAGTTCACCCCAAAAAGGAAAATTCTGCTATCATTTACTCAACCTAATGTCATTCCAGACCTGTCTGACTTTTAATTTTGAGGGACACATTAGAAGATATTTTGAAGTATGCTAGTAACCGAACAACACTGGCACCCTTTGACTTCCATTGTATGGACACCAAACCACTGAGACATTTCTCATAATGTATTCAAAAAGGCATATAGGTTTGAAATGAAATAAGGGTGAGTAAATGATGGAAACATTTTCATTTTAGGGGCTTTAACTATCCCTTAAAGCCATTTCAAAGTGAAATATATATTAAATATCATCAAAAGGGTGATAAAGAACCTTGATTAAGTAGCTTAATATCTATGCAGTTTTGTCTATCTAGGTGGCCTGATGTATATTACAATTATGAAAATGAAAATGTTGTGTTTTCCTATATACACACTGAAATCACAGTAAACAGCTGCTCTTACCCTCACACGATCACGAGATGCTTTTAGAAAGCGCACTGCCATTTTCTTCTCCGCCAAATATTTAGTTATTTGTCATTTTGAAGCAAATTCCTCACCCGAGCTCCTTTAACCTCATTGGCACTCGCAGCGCGAGAGCTTTCAAACACTTTTCTGTTTACCACTCGTTTCTTATCCAATCCATTTCATTCATTTTCTTATCCATCTTTTTATTTACCGAAGTGCTTTTGGAGAAATACTGGCAATAAACACATTTCTTTCTGAAACGCTGAAATGTGATAAAATCTTTTGTTTCAGGTACTGTGAATGTAAAACTGTTGATAGGAGGGAGAAGCTGTCAGGAAGGAAAATAGTACAGCGAGTACATACTATTAACATAAATGATATTAGGGTTGAGCTTTGAGTTTATTGGATATGCGATTGGGATATTTGCTTATCCCAACAATTATCATTGGTGTCCCAGCTAACAGGAAACATTCTTAGAATGTTGGCTAGCTTTCTCTGAAAGTTCTCTGGAAGTTACCAACAATTTTTTTGCTGTAATGTTAGTAGTATGTTTTTTAACATTACATATCGAAAAAAATATTTATAGTTAGTAAAAGTTTTAAAAACATTACAAAATTAAAACACTTTAAATCTTCTTATAAAAGTTCTTATAACCAAGTGATAACGTTAACACAACATCTAAAAAACACCTAGAGCCTTAAGTACTTACTTAAGTAACGTTAATTAAGTAATGTTAAGTAACATTTTTCATTACTTAATGGGAAAACGTTCTTATAACCTAAAATTGTTAGCTGGGGTACAACACAATGACCATCAGTGTTGTTTAAGCATGTGATTAAACAAACAAAATATGCAAATCAGATAATATAACAAAAGTCCAAAATTACAGTTTTTAATATCACAGTGGTGGGTGATTCTTTAGGTTGTGAGAAATGTTACAGATCGCCTCGATCAGACAAACTTTACTGTGACTGTACAACATCACTGTGGCACCTGACTCAGTGCTTTACAAGACAGAAGTGTGCTCAAATACAGCACGTCTAAATTTATGCAGTTTAAACACTCGTCTCTGGAGTGTTTTCATTGTGTTTTTAAGTGCTCAAGCACAACGCTGTTTCAGCGCATTCAGCACCTGGTTCTACAGTATTGTGGGCGGTCAGTAAATATAATACAATGATACAAGTAGTATTAAACCATCTACAGTGTTTACACTAACAAATTCAATATTTCTTTATTTGCTGACTTTGTCAACTCGTTAACGCAAATATAAATTTTCTCGAAAATTGCCTTCCGAAAGAGTCTGTTTTCTCATTGCTTACTTGCAAATTAAAGGATTTTGTACAGCGCATCTTTCAAGAACCGTACGCATTTCATTTTTTCTCTCTCCTCTTCTGTCAAACAAAGTGCCTGTCAGTTCTGCATTTAAAAACAGCAGCTGCTTTTATGAGCGATCCGTTGCAGGAGGTGATGCTGTCAGAATATCCGTACACACACATTCAAACATCCTAAAATAATAACACAGTGCCTTTCATGAGTCGTTGTCTATCTGTAAAATTTGCTGTGACACCTCGAGATACTCACTAATGAATAGAAACCGTGTCTATCATTCCCAGCTTTACTGTTTTTTCATCTATTTGAAGTTGAAGTGTGTAACGGCGACACCGCAACGATAAACCGCAGCACGCTGGATGATAACAGCTAACAATTTTTTAGATTGTAAGAACGTTTCCCGAACGTTTCCATCAAGTAACAAAAACATTCAAAATGTCATTTGGAAAGTTCTAAGAACATTCAAACCGTCCAGTTTTTTTGACGCTGTATTAAAGTTATTGTGTTTTTATTGTTTGCGTTTTAAATTCCGTAATGTTTTTAAAATGTCCCACTAACAAGTTAAGAATGACGTTTCTGATATATAACGTTAAAAAACATTCTAATAATGTTGATGCAGAAATATTCTTGATAACTTTAAAAGAACTTTTAAAGAGTGACCTAAAAGCATTCCCTGTTCGCTGGTGTAACACTTTTTTCTGACTTTACACCTCTGATATGCAAAGACAGCTATAAGTAAGCCATTACTAGGTCGACTAGACACAGACGGGCGGAACAAATAGTGAAGGCCACTATTACAAAACATGTTTCTGATGATTTATGGCATTCAGGCTGTAGTATGGTTACAATAACAAGTTGTGTACCCTGCTCAACCTTGGACGGGCCTCAGCTTTCTCCATCCATAAAGCTGATCTCATTCCAGCACATAATAAAAAGGGAAACACTATACAGATGACTGTCACCTCTCTGGGGTTTACAGAATCAGTGTTTGGAGGACGTGTGTGTGTGTGTGTGTGTGTGTGATGTTTTATGCCTATGCTTTGTGTCTAGAATTGATGCCAGAGTCATTGTAGTCAAGTTCCTGCCCCCTGCCTAGTAAATCACAACCACAGCTGGAGCTTCAATCCTGCTGAAGTTAAAAGAAAACTCATAAAACATCAGGAAAGCCGAGGGACACTTATAACAAGACCCAACGAACCTCTTGCCCTCAGGCCAGAGAAACACAGACCTCTCCAAGCAGCCAGTGATGGACTGACAAATGATCTAAGCGAGGAAATGTGAAAAAAGACATTCCTGAAAGGTCGGTTTGATTTATTTGACATTACATCACACAGACTTCAGAAGGAATAACATTTTAAAATATAGGGAAGTGTGATGTTTAGGTATATTGTTGATCTTAACATACTGCACTTGCTTGTCAGTTATCACTCAATATTTTTTTTTATCAAAATAAGCTATATTGAGCCTTCCAGCTGCCTACTAAAATTTAAAAGTGCACACAGCAGTCAGTCATCAATATACTGGATATACTGGATTATATCCTGAGGCTCTGCAGAGATTAGACTGGCACTGGAAGCAGCAGTTCAACACACACACACACACACACACACATGCAGACATGACCCTTCATTGCCTCCAGAAACATTTCTGTCATCACTCTGATGAATGACATCAGGCGCATGAAAAGCAGGGAAAAGACGGTCTTCTGGAGTAAAGTTCAGAGAGAAACTTAACTCCACTGTCAGACCATCAGACCTAAAACTGCTTTCTGAGGTTCTGCTGGAAATCCGCGTCTGTATTCAACTAACAGGGAACATTCACAGAACATTGGCTACTGTCCTCTAAAAGTTCTTTTAAAAAGTTATCAAAAATGTTCTTGCAGTGATGTTAGTTGAACATTTGACATTATATATATCACATTTGACATTTTCATATATATCAAAAACGTTATTCTTAAGTAGTTAGTAGAAAGTTTTAAAAACATTTCAGGAAAAAAGTCTGAATAACGCTCTTATAACCAAGCAAAATTATAATAAAACATTTTAGTTTTTATTTTATTTATAATATAAATCTAAAAAACTGGACGTTTTGAGCTTTCCTAAAACTTTCAAAATAATATTTCTGTCACTATTGGAAACATTGGGGAAACGTTTGTACCACCTAAAATGTTAGCTGGGTTATCTAGTTTTCTCAGGAACAACATCTAATTTAGTATGCAAAAATTTGCACAATATAAAATTGAAGAACACATACTGTCTCCTGCATACTAGACGGCATAAATCACTGACCGCCACATACATTACTGGTCGTGTTCAATTATGATTGACAACTCCGCCATAAAAGCATTTCTTTCTTTCTGCGTTTTACATGTACACCGATGAGTCAGATCTCAGCAACTGTATGAAATTAAGCTAAAGTATACACAGCGTTTAACCTGCGTCACACAACCTGTACAAACTGCGACTGATCTCAGATCAGTTCAGCGCTAGCTCTACAAAAGGCCACTCTTCTTCCTCAAGGTCAGCCATGCGTTCAGCCAATGCGTTCATTCCTTTTTGCCAAGCGCAGCATGTTCTGGCTAAACGCAGCAGTTTTTATACGTCCCGAGAACTGAGTGATGGTGTCTGATCCTGTAAAATGTGAGATGCGAGGTCATAGCTCAACGTATTTCTCAAACATTAGCCCATAAATCATCACACGGGGCACTCAGTAATTTCTGATCATACTATGACATTTTCCAGCCAACCACAAGCCAGGCTCGGTTAAAAATATACAGACAAAAATCTTGCAGTGATGTAAGCCGCGACCGCTAAATTGTCGGCCTTATTCGGAGAAAGCCACTGTAAATAGCCACTGTGGTGTTGTGCTTTTCATTGCTGAAAATGTTTATGATTTGTCTGCCGATGGCCCGGGGTGAATCGTGTTGTGTCTCGCTGCTATTTTTTAAGGTCACATTTACAAACTGAATTCCTTCTCGGTGAGCAGGAAAGAATGCGAGAAGGTTTGACAGACTAGCATTCCATATTTAATCTATACGGAATGCAGATTTTCATGTATTGTAGCATCACACGCCCAGCCGAGAGCTCTCAAGTATTTACTGTATTTGAATTTGTTTCGCATACAAGTACCATTGTTAAAAAAAGATAGATTAAGATGGAAAACTGTATAATTGTGTAAGACCGTTAAACACAGTGGTGTGGGAGCCCTGTCATTGGCTGTTGCTAGGTTACGCAGATGCTACACTTGACAGCAGAGGAAGAATCGAGAAAGATCAAAGAAGAGTAGCTACTTCATGACCATTTTTTGAACACGGTGAAATATGAAACAACCACTCGACTTTTTCGTTTTTATGTTAATTAAAGTAAAAAGCACTTAAGATGGAGTTCCATCTTAAAATATTAATGTACAGTCATAATTTTCTAGTGCTATTATTTGTCTGGGTAGAAGGTAAAACTGATAATGGAGTGACATTTTAGTATTACATTAAAATATTTTTTTATAACAGATGCAATAAAATCAGTGAACCGAAAACAAAGTGATTGCATCTTAAATGTGTTTCAGCACTTAATTCAGTCAAGCAGCGACTATCTATTTTATAAATAATCTATTCTATAAATATTATAGCTATAGGAATACTGAACACTGTGACTGTATAGCAGTTCATTGTTGTTTTAATGTAGTCGACTGTCATTTGCCACCTATGGTGTGCTTAGACCTCAAATGGCAGACATGGTATAAATAAATGAAGTGTCTCTCTCATTTTCCTATTAGATGTTCCATAGAAACCTCAATTATTTGTCGTAGACAGCAACAAGATTAAATGGAGAGCAAACGCTTTTGCATTTCTCTGTGGGACACAAAGATATTTTGAGAAATGTCAATGTGTGCCTCTGATGTTTGGTTACGTACTTCAAAATACCTTCTTTTGTGTTCCTCAAAAGCAAAAAAAGTCAAACAAGTTCGGAATGACATGAGGGCGAGTACATGATGGAGAAATGTTCATTTATGGCTGAACTATTCCTTTAAGTCTCTCGTTTCTCAAAGTGTTCTCAAAGTCTCCTTTCGAAGACATCAAAATGACTCAAACTGTGCTCAGATCCACAAGTCCAACATTTCAATAAAACCATTTCTCATTAGATTCTCCCAAGATCAATTTATCTGAGCTCTGATAGTATCTATTTTAATTCCTCCTAATAAATTTCTGATACTGTATCCACCGTAACACCAAGCTGAGGTGCAGGTTCTGCTTTTTAACAGCTCGGGAGGTCTCAGTTATAAAAAGACACTCTCGGGGGCTCCGAGCTTGTGCCTTATTTACAGAATTTATGGTGAAGTGGGCATTCCTAAATGCTGGGCCCAGAGTACCTATAGTAATCCAGCCGTAACAGGCTACACTGTTAGCTTTCTGGATCCTGTGCTTTTGACAAATCAAAATATTATGCCGAACTTGAATGCTGTGGAATATTTAACACATAGCCTGAAGCACTGGTGACTGTGGAGAGCTGGTTTCCTGCTGTGGATGGTGAGAGACGTAGAGATGTGTCTTTGATTTCCTGAATGTGGGATGTGGAATCAGGGTCGCCTGTTGTCACTGCATCTCATGAAACCAAACGAAAGGCGGCAGGGGCGACGCACGCGCATGTGATCGCGCATGCGCGCGTGTCCCCGCATGTGCGTTTATGACAACAAAGGGGAAATGAAAGCCCTGCGCACACCCTCTTTCTTTAATCTCAGCGAGTGAGTGAAAACCAAAGAAATTGCACCAGAAAGGCCTCGGCAGGAATTAATAGATCTGATTGCTGGATTTTCTCTTTCACTGCTGTAAATGCTGCCATCATACACACATAATCCTCACTTGATTAGCTTGATATTTTTCATGAAACACAGATGAGGACGGCAACAATTTAACCAGATGAGGTATGAGGTATTTTTCAACAGTCACACCTCATAAGTCTCCTGGAATATTAAAATACAATACAGTATTCAAATACAAAAAAATTTACTTAAAGCTGCAATCTGTTATTTTCTGGGCTTAAAAATGAATAAAAAAATGTGTTATTGAGCAAGTACATGACACATCAGTGTCAGAACCTTTTATAATATACCTTCACGCATAATAATAATAATAATTTATAATTTGAGATGTCATTTCATCAATAAAAGTCAGTTTGGCTTCAACTGAATTGTGCATGTAAAAAAGTGTGTAAAGTAACCTGCAATATCATGTTCAAAACAGAGATGGCGGTAGAGTGGTGAAAGTTACGGATTGCAGCTTTAAACAACACACACTTAGAGCTTAAAACTGTTCATCTCACTCCACATCATTTGTACTACAAATATGAAAGAAATTTTAAACTGTGTGTTTGTTTGGAGAATATGAGTTATTACCCAGCTAACGATGGACTTTCCTTGTTTATATGGACTCAACAGGCTGATTTTCACCTGGCAAAAGATAAAACAAGCAAGAAAATCCCACAGAGGATCTGAGCCATATCTAGAGACCATATCAAAGAGACCTGGAGAAGTGCTTTGATAGCCTGATTTTCAGTGCCATGGCAACCACATAGCAATACACTAACAACCACTCTAAGACTGCATAGCAACACCCTGACACCCTAAAATGTAAAACACAGAATTTAGCACACACTACCTGTCACTGATTCTCGGCTAATTGAGGAGCTGAATGATGACATAAATGACTAGACAACTAACTCCTTTCCCAGATCATATTACTCACCAGAAACTCAATGGAAAAGGTCAAGCACTGCCCGATAACC
>JAZGTJ010017073.1:0-12271 GCA_036877575.1 Botia almorhae
TGACCTCCATAGATTCTATCACCAGCTTCAGCATTAATGAAGATATGTCTACATTATTAACATTTCTATGTTAATAATTATGTTAATAATAGTAACTGCTATGACTGGCTAAATCACCTGTAACAGCAGTGCAACATTTAAAAAGGTGCTTCTGTTTTGCTGTATTTCTTTTTGACCATATGCCAATATATCAATACATATTGATGATTAACAATATTACCAATAACCAAAAGGTTGTGGACTGGCACTGCTAACACAGAATTTGAAGTTGCAAGATTGCAGATAACGTTGTAAGAACATTACCTAATGTTTCCATTTAGTAGCAAAAATGTTTAAAATGTTATTTTTAGTCCAATTTTAGACGTTGAATTAACATTACTGCTTGGTTATTTGAACATTATTCAAACATTTTTGTAGATTCTGTAACAATTTCGAAACAGTCCACGAACAACTTAAAAATAAAATTTTTGATATCTATGTATTATGATAAAAATGTGACGTTAAAAATCTGACGTCATTAGAGAACATTAGCCAACGCTCTTAAAACATTCCCTGTTAGCTGGGGAGATCTATATCTGTACTGTTTGTACAATTTTGGACTGGTTCTGATATGAAAAATATGAATGTTTAATGAGTCACCACAAAGAGCAACAGACATTACACATTATATGTTTTTAAACAACAACAAAAAACACAAACCCCATAATTAAATCTATAATATCCATAACATAAAACAAACATGCTGTCTTTTATCTAAAACAGGATAGATATTTTCTAGAATCCAGTGAATACGAGCTCTGTATTTTCTCAAGCAAATAAAACGCATAACAAATGAATAAAATGAATAACAATGGCAGTCCGAAATAAAACGGACTCATGATTCAACGGCGTCTGTTCCTGTGTGATGCTAATGCGCAATAACTTAAAGTCATTCAAAGCTTCCTCGAATCTATTTTAAACTACGATGCGTGCGTCAAGGTGATTGCGGTCTTATCACGCAAGCGTCTCAGACACGGGGGTCAGCAGAAGATATAGGGGTGTCAATGGTGGGTTGCGCGTCAGTGAGAGGGAGAGACATGGGGGCTGTGGATGCAGCCATCAGGACAATCATTGTGTCAAAACCACTTTTAAGTGCAGCGAGGCTGCTATGGTCGTCTACATCCGGAGTTTAAACATCAGCGGCAAAGACACTTTACCGCTGAATCAAAGTGCGAATGTCAGTTCAGGAGACCTGAGCCGGAACAATCACACGGTGATAGCCGTCTGCCTTGGATTCATTCTGCTGTTTGGATGCGTGAACAATCTCTTTGTCCTGCTCATCTTTGCGAGATTTCGCTCACTGTGGACACCTATTAACCTCATTCTGCTGAACATCAGCTTGAGTGACGTACTCGTGTGTTTGTTTGGGACTCCCTTCAGTTTTGCCTCCAGTCTCTATGGGAAGTGGCTCTTGGGACATCACGGGTGCAAATGGTACGGCTTTGCCAATTCGCTTTTTGGTAAGTTTTCATTCTACTGGAAAGATGCACGTGTAACAGGTTTCAGTTGTTTTGTTATCATAAATCTCCCACAGTGTACTAACCAGGCATTATTCTATAGGGTGCACACTAGGTGTCTAGGTTTCGGATTTGCTGATGTATGAAACACCTATGTAGTGAACACGTCAGTGGGTGGTTGACATTTGCGTGACAAATACAGGGGAAAACTTGATCTGCTTTAAGAGGAAAAATATGTGACGGTACACGACAGATGATCTTCACTACTCAAAGTATCACAGCACAAACATTTACACAAAGATCAAAGTACAATATTTTCCCCATTTTTCCCCCCAAAATACGTTTTTCTAAAGTAACACATAATCTGTTAACTGATCATACCTTTTTTAAAAAAAAAGTTATTCGTAATGTGAAAAAGAAAAGTGTCCAAATGAAACAGAAATTTAACCTTCATAATAAAAGTAGTTTAATGATAATTAAGAAGAAAATAGAAATGTAAAAAAAGCTTTAGAAGTCAACACAATGACAGCCTTTCCCCAGTGATCTGACATTTGAATAAGATCTCATTTAATACAGTTAATTACTCTATTGGGAGTGAAAACCCTCTAGCTAGCAGGAAATAATGCACTTCTAGACAAACATAATGTGGACCCACAAAACCCATTTTCACATTCATTTGTCCTCAAAACATATAACTGTACTGTCATTAAACCCGACCATTAAGGTGCACAGTGTTCGTCTGTGGTGACCAAAATATTGTTAAAGGACATTTACAAAACAACTCCAGTAATATTCTCAACAGTGTGACTTGTTACGTACAGATGTACTATTATTATTACTGTCGCCTCCAGAGGCTGTCTGAAAAATACTATCAGTTCTTAAATGAACAGAGTGAGTCTGGGGCTGCATAACACACTCATTACCACCCCAGCGCTTCTCTGCTGCTTATTTGGTTGTTTGAAATGTTAGCTAGCGTTATACAAAGGTTTCAGGTTGCCAGATTGACTCAAAAACAGAATATCATTGAGAGAATCATTCTGCTCTATAACGATTTGTGACTTTTACAGTAACACTCCATTTCAGATTTTTCTAAATCAACTGTTTACTGTAAACTCATTTGCCATTTGTTGTCATCGTTGGATTGTTGTCATTTTTGGTCGGCGTACCAGAAGATGAGTGTCTACCAAAAGAATATTTGACACAATCCTGACAAACAGGAAATTTTTACATAAAATGTCACAATCACCTTACAGAGATGATTGAAATCTCAGTTGTCCCGAGAAGTTACATCCGTCTCTGTGACATCATAGCAGCATTACCATCTGACCATTTTTTTTAACTGTCTGCTTTCCACTGACTGTTGTATCCCCAACAGGAATTGTGTCTCTGATGTCTCTGTCCATCCTGTCTTATGAGCGTTATGTTGCCCTACTGCGGCCCACTAGGGCCGACTCATCTGACTTCCGCAGGGCCTGGCTGTGCGTGGCCGGATCATGGCTCTATTCCCTGATCTGGACTCTGCCACCGTTCCTGGGCTGGAGCAGCTATGGTCCAGAAGGTGCTGGAACCTCATGCTCAGTACAGTGGCAGCTACGGTCAATCAGCAGCATGTCATATGTGGTGTGCCTGTTCGTCTTCTGCCTGCTTCTACCACTGATGCTTATGATCTTCTGCTATGGCAAAATCCTCCTCATTATCAAAGGGGTGAGCTTTAAATTACTATCCAAATGGACCAGGGTTCATACTCTGACAACCCTGGCAACTTTTATTATAAACCAAGTAAAATAGCTACTGAATTTGACAGCCGTCACTTCATTATAGACAAACAGTGTCAAAAAAACTTGACCTGACCTGACCTGACTTGACTTGACTTGACTTCAAACATAAAACTCACAGACAGCAGTTAAACACAACAAAGCTTGACCAAGACTATAAAGACATATATATACCCAGCGACTAAGACAAGGAACCAATCAGTGCTGGACACATCAGACGAGGGACCCAATAGGAACATGACCTATGAGATTAAACAACCAATCAGAACATTGCACGTGAGGGAACTGGGATCACATTGCAAGGAACAAGACTACTACAGTTTAAAATAAAAGACATGAAAACATAAAGAAAAAAACAACATAGAGACGTGACACATGATCAAATACACAGTTTTTATTGCCCTTTAAAACACTGTTATGTTTTACCAGTTTTGGGTTTTGTGTGGGAACTTTAGGCAGTGTGTATATCAGTGCACCAGGCCTTCAGATTCATAGTTTGCTCTATGCTTTTAAAGGACAAAGGACTGCAGGGAAACCACAAACTCCTCTGCTACACCAAAACAATACTTACAATACATTTGAGAAACACCTGTAGATCATGAATGGTTGTTTTAGATGAAAACACCCACATGGCCATCAGCTTCTCATATCCCAGAGTGTTCATTTCTCTTCTGTTTGAAAAGTCAGTGAGGTAATGAAACCCACAGATCCGCAGTGGTGTGATCATACCCAGTTTCCAATTAGCATTTCAAATGCATGTTTTCATGGCTATCTACAGACAACAGATCCTGCTGTCCTTCTCTCTTTATTTGTTAGACAGTGTTTAGTGATTCATTCATGCATAAAGCAGATTTGCTATATATAGCAAGGTATATCTTGCTATGTGAAGGAATATGTAATGAGTTTTTCCAGTGGGTTGTAAGGCAGTGAGCCACCAGTCACTGCTGCGATTCCATGAATGAATCACCATCGCAGGTATTTTTAGAATGATGGAGCCCGTTACTATTGGTGACAAGCTGTTATGTAACAAATGTATTTCCTCCAGGATTTGGTCTGTTTGGCAACACGAGCTGCATTGTATTCCAGACAAATAAATAGAGCCGCTTTTATTGCATGCATCAATGTGGCAATGACTGCAGCCCTCAGGCTTTTTTAAGCAACGAAAACCTAGAATTTCTGATGGGACTGAACACCGGCTACAAGAACTGAACACCATGTCTGAGAAATGATTGCATTCCCTACACAAGACATTTGACCTCCCAGCTAACAATTTTTAGATTGTTAGAACATTTTCCTAACGTTTTAATTAACTAACTAAAACATTAAAAAAAATTCATTTTTTTGTAGGAATGTTCATAATGTCCATAGTTCGTCACGTTCATAGTATATATATGGTAAAACGTTCTACTTACTGCAAGAATGTTTTTGATTCGTTTTGAGAGAACTTCTAGAGAACATTAGCGAACATTCTGAGAACAATCCCTGTTAGTTGAGATTAAATTGACTGTCATTCCTGCAATTAAGATCAATCAGGAATAGATGTTACTATCTGTGTGGAGATGCCAGGACATACAGGTTATTAAACAGTGGAGCTTAAAAGAAATTAGGTGATTAGATGATTTCTTTATTATTACTAGTTTATTTTTATTTTGCTTCAAATAGATTATTTTTTAAAATCACTCATAGCACCTTCAAATTGCTGAAATGCTCCTCTGCACAAGGCAATAGGACTGCACAGACGAGAGCAGACAGTCACTGTAATATCATTTCAGACAAACGGAGCATGTTAAAGATGTGGGTGGCTCAGCTCAACTGATCAGCTCTCATCTGCCATCAGTGCTGATTGGAAGTTCACACTCTGTGTCCGATGTGCAAGACATTATTATAGAGAGAGATGACTTCATAATAAGAGAGGAATAGAGAATGATACCAGATTTCAGACGACAGAAGTCACGACACTGACATTTCCTAAACAGCCAGCACACATGGCAGCATAATTCATACTCAGCTCCTTCATGCTATAAATGACTGGCTATAGGAGCACTTACCTGCTTGAAAAATCTACTTCTGCAGCCAATCAAAATGAATTCCCAGCTACCCATTTTAGGTTGTAAGAACATTTCCCTAACGTTTCCAGTAAGTAACAAAAACATTACAAATGTAAGTTGTAACGTTTTTATGTAAGTTGTAAAACGTTCCACTAGCAACTTAAGAATAATGTTTTTGATATATATATGACATGTAATGTTGAAAAATGTTACTAAAGTTACTGCAAAAACATTTTTGGATAACGTTGAGAGAACTGTAAGAGAACTTTAGCTAGCATTCTGAGAACGTTCCCTGTTAGCTGCGATTCATCTAAAAAGTTTCTGTCTATGCTTGAGGACATCTATTTAAGTAGACTTTTTTTTACCTGCACAGGTAACTAAAATCAATCTGCTGACTGCGCAGAGGCGAGAGAACCACATTCTTCTCATGGTTGTCACCATGGTATCCTGCTACCTCTTTTGCTGGATGCCCTATGGGGTAGTAGCCCTGCTGGCCGCGTTTGGCAGGAGCGGTCTGATCACTCCTATAGCCAGTGTAGTGCCCTCAGTCCTGGCCAAGAGCAGCACAGTCATCAACCCCGTCATTTATGTGCTTTTTAACAGTCAGGTGAGAAATCCACACTGAGACATGAAGTGCTACTTAATTTTCTGATTACATAATACATGACATCATTTAGTAATAAATCATAATCAGGAACAGCCATCACATGAAGGTTTACATGGCTAATGTTTACAATACCTCACTACAGAGCAGCTATAGCCACCATGAGATTCATTATCTTTCCAATCAGTTTTACAGGTGTTTCCTAGCATTTCTGAAGTGTGAAGAAGAGCCACCTATTCACACCCAGAACCCTCAACAGAGCAGCAAAGATGATCCCCATGTCCCCAGATGTCGTGATGGGCCCTCATGGAATCGCAGTTTCGGGGGCCCCACCAACTACCCTCCGATGAAAGCGCAGCACACTCGGTCATTAGTAGTACACTACACTCCCTGACACCCTCCAAGACTGTCTATCTTCTTTACAGTTTGTGTCAATGCGTCATAATTACTCTGAAGTAAAATAAAAGTGACCTTGTCATTAGTTTGTCCTGGTATTAATAAAGAAAAAGACAGCGAGAGTTAAATAGACCCCAAAACGACGTAAATTTGAATATTACGAAGGGCAAAGCAACAACGTGTTGGATTGTTAGTGCTGCAGTGACACTTGTCGCCAATAGTTGGCGCCACTGTCCACGTCATACCACAGTGAGTTGGCGTATGAGCTGGTTTCCATTAACAAAATCACATTCACTAAATACAGATGCCTTTGTTACTGGTGTGTTATTTAATACCCTACACAGGTAACAGACTTTGTGTTGTGTCTGAATTTTGTTGCTTTGCATCTTAGTAAAGAGAAATGTCTCTTCAGTGGCAATGACCTGTAGATTTAGGTTTTATTCTAGCATTGTCAAAACTCATTATTTCACATAATGTGTATAAGTGTATAAACTGTAAAAACATTTTAAAGCATTTGAATGTATTTTAGTCATGTTATATTGCATATACATTGTGAAAATCAATATCTCACATCATTTCTCCATCACACTGGACTAAAATCTTTTCCAGAAGTGTAACATTTGCCATTGTGTGTAACCCCAGCTAACAAGGAACATTCTCAGAACATTGGCTAATATTTTGTAAAAGTTCCCTTGAAGTTATTAAACACGTTCTTTCAGTAACATTAGTAGAATGCTTTTTAGCGTTGTGTATCATATATATCAAAACTTTATTTTTAAGTTGTTACTGGAATGTTTCTAAAACATCACAGAATTTAAAAATGTTTCAATAACGTTGTTATAACCAAGCAATAACGTTAACATGACATTTTGAATGTTCTTACAACTTTCAAAATAACAGTTGGAAAGTTTTAGTAACTTAATGGAAACGTTAGGGAAACAGTATTAGAACCTCGAATTGTGAGTTGGGACATCTGGTTCCACACACATACACACAATATACCGCACACTTCAGTCTCTGTGAGTCATACATGCAGTCAGTCATACTTCCCTGTCCCACTCCTCACACTAAAGGAAAGAGCAGAAGCAGCGACTAGCGTCTGACTTGTGTGTGTGTTCCATCCTTTGAGCTTTCAAAGCTGTTGCATTTTATGCTAATCTTTATGGTATCATGCACGCTATACACTGTATACAATTAGTTTCATAGTATCTGTCAAATACTAAATATATATTATTAATATATCGCTTTAATTATGTAATATTTTTATATATTAATATTTAAAATTACTCAGTTACTGAGTCATATTGCATGTATGTCAACCGAGCGCATGCAGTCTTCATTCGATTACAAAGTAATTAAAGTAAGTCTACATTTTGCAGTTTGTGATACACACGCCTCCTAAAGATCAATAATTGTGAATCACCGCACATCTTCACATTTCTCATGAGCACCGCATATATTTAAAGCATTGAAATATGAAAACGATGACATGTAAATGCGCGTCCACACACCCACACACAAAACAAAACCCACAAAAACACTGATGCATGCAAACCGAGGAGAAACCACTGCAGCAATTTTCGTACATAAAGGTCAAAGGTGCGGTCACCGCAGTTGTGACTCTCGATGGCTCCCTCCCTTTTATTGCATGTGGAAACATGTTTGAAATTAAACTGATGACTTCGGAAATTATGAGAGACTGAATAAATTAACAATTCAAATAGGTGTGGAACTGAGGTTAGACGCTGTAGTTCATGTGAAAGCTGTTGTTTTTCCTGTGCCAAAACTTTCTCCAGACTAAATTCAAGTTTCCCTTTTTAATATATATTATATGTTATACAAAAAGTGAAGTCACAGAAAGGTGGACTATAAAAAGTGTGTATTAGAAAAGATGGTGGCGTTTAGGGTTTCAGCTACTGAAAAGGAACAGATGACAGATTCAGATGCTTATTTCTGTTTACATACAGCAAAAGCAATTACGCAGTGAAGCAGTTAAGGTGAAAGGTGATTAGATGCGCTTCCGAGAATATGCAGCGGAGACCACCAGCACTGAGAGGTTAAAATGAGGTCGAAATTGGTAGCTGTATGTAGGCCAAGGACATAAATGAAGGGGATGTCTTTCATGTAATGTCGAGGATTTTTTATAGATGTGGTAAACTGGGAAATGTGTTAATTATCTATGAAAGAAATACGTACAGCCTGCGAACAACACGTTTTGTGCGTATCTCATGCGTTTCTCCACACAGCTGTGAGGTTCTGTTTTGTTTTATGCACCAGCCCTGTTATTTCCTGTGGTCAGTTCTTTTTAACCAAAGGTTAGCATATGACTTCACTACCTGTGGTTCAAACTTACTCGGAACCTAAGAGAGCATTTGTCCCCATCGCCAATAATAAATGCAAAACATGCAGCGTGTCTAAAAAGCATTCAGGCACTTAGGTCACCTAAACGCCTATAACTGCCATTTCACTGGCATTGTGCCATAGAAGCATACTTATCGAACGGAAATAAGTTGTGAAAACTTCAAAAATAAGTCAAAATGAACTTTATAATAATTATTATAATTATAATGATTATTATTATAAACTTTATAATAATAATCAAACTTAAACACATCCATAGTTAATATGGTGGAATACATCTGTAGTCACTCTATAGGGCACCTGTGTGGACTCGTAAATAACATCACCAAAATAACAACATCAGGACCAGTTGACTAACAGCAATTGCAAACGTAGGGAAAAACGTTAATTCTGACAAGCAGTTCTGTTCAAGCCTCATTTGCTTGTACATGTCACTTCATTTGCAGATCTTGCTATTATTTCAAATAGTTATTCACAAACATACATTAAATAAATGCCTGCAGAGGACAGAATGAGCTGTAGATTTTGAATGTACATAGAGAATGACCTTTATGCTAGAGAACTGCATTAAAATGAGCAGCTACCCTTAACCGGACTTGATTGGGTTTCAGCACAAGGACACGTGTTTGTTTGGGCACAATTGCGTAAACGCAGTCAGTCTTAAAAGGTGACATCTTTCAGGAAGTTGCTCTCAAATGAGCTCCACTGCTGGTGAGAGCAGCTCTTCAGAACTGTATGGGTGTCTCGTCTCATCTTCACCATGATAAACACCTTTCACACTAGCTACAATCCTCCTCCGGTTCCTCCGCGGGCAGGGTTCAGCAGAGCCCCACCGCCAGGCAACACACCCTTAGTGAAGTTTTTATCAGTGATGCTGCTGCTTCTAATGATGCTCACCTTCGGAGGGTTCCTGTACCTGTTCCAAAAACTCAATGTGGTAGGAACGGTTCTTCTCTTGGACTTATGATATGATAAAAAATCTTTTTAAAATAAAATAACATTAAACAGATTTTTAAAACGTTAAAAATAATTTTTTGAATACAGTTTTTTGGTATTTAAGTAACTAGATAATGAGGATTGCAATTTTTGTGGTAAGAGATTTAGGTGGTGTTGGCACTTCAAGTTTATTCATTTCAGTTTTGCACTCTTTAAAATTAATGCAGAGAAGATATACGGTGTCTCTACACTGTCTTATATGATTTAGAATTTTAGATAATAAAACACACAAACAAAATTAAACAATTTCAAATTTACTAATTTGCAACATGTTGTTACCTCAGAATTTGCAATGTTATGTTACCTAGCAAACTTTTAAAGGAATAGTTCACCCAAAAATGAAACATTTCCATTTATTTGTTTCTGTTAGTTGTTTCTGTTTAGACATTGTGTAGATCTTTGTGCTTACAAGTTGCAAAAGTAACCTTTGAGGGATAGTTCACCCAAAACTTCCTCTATCATTTACTACCCTCATGTCATTACCAACCTGTATAACGTTTTGCTTCTGGGAACCCAAAAAAAGACATTTGAAGTATGTTGGTAACCAAACAACAGTGGCACCCATTGAATTCCATTGTATGGACACAAAACCACTGAGACATTTCTCAAAATATCGTCTTTTGAACTTGGATCAATTTATCCCTCGGAAGTTATTGTGATAACTTGTAATATCTTGAGAACCACAGAGGTGTAATCTACACTATGTTTTTCTAAACAGAAACAAATAGACTAGCAATAGACTAGCAAAAGCACTAGAGGCCTGTTCTCAGTTTCCTGGGTTGTGTGGGTTATGTTAAGCATCAAAGAAGGAACGGTAACAAAAAAACAGCGTTACTGTCATGAGAGGAAACTGAAGACCAAATTACTCTACAAATTCTGTCATCTCATTGTATGGGGTTATGGGTTAAAACAAGCAACTTAATTACATTGTATTTATCACCACAAACAATACTGTAATTAGTGATTTTTTATTAATACATTTGTATTAGTAAATATTAGTAAATATCTTGTGTGACAAACACATGTACAAATTCTTACATTCTGTATTAATAATTAGATTTTTCTTTATCCCAAAGGTTTCACCCCCAGCAAGTGAACACGGTAGGTATCTCTCAATGGTGCCTCACTGCTAACCTTATATACAGTATCTTAATTTAAAACATCCCAGCTAACAGGGAATGTTCTCAGAATGTTGGCTAATGTTCAAAGTTATCAACACATTCTTGCAGTAATTTTTGTAGAATTGTGTGTATATATATAATAGAACATTAGTAGAACATTATATATAATATATCAAAAAGTTGTTAGTGGAACGTTTTTAAAACATTATAGACTTAAAAATGCTTAAATAACATTCTTATAACAAAGTAATAATGCTAATACAACGTCTAAAAACAAAATTTTTGAATGTTTCTAGTACTTTTAAAATACATTTTTAAATAGTTTTGTTATGTAATGGAAGTGTTAGTGAAACGTTCTTAGAACCTAAAATTGTTAGCTGGGATATTACGTATTAGACAATGTTGTTGTGTTCCTCTTCAACAGCGGCTATGGTAGCTCAAGAATTATCTTTCAATGGACCAGCAGCACACCTGGTTCTGCATAAGGAATGTAAGACCAAGCCCTTAATTTCTGAGTCTACCCTTACAACAATGAATACTACAGTTTTACTATAGTTTACACCAGAAAACAAGGTTACCATAGTTACCACAAATTAACCACGGTTTACCATGGTGTCTGTAGTAAAACTATGGCTAATCATCATAACTGTAGTTCTTCACATAAAGCGAAATTACAATCAATGATATAACTTGGTCACGTTAATGTGAAGTGAGATGAAAAAACATAAATTTTCTTGTTTTATTGCCCCTCCAGATAGGAGTTTATCAAAAAGGCAACTTTTCTGGGATAAAGACCATTCACTGCTGCAGGATGTATTGCTCAGCCGCAACAGGGACGCACTGATTATACAATATCCCGGGATCTATTTCATCTATTCCCAAGTCACCTTCTCCAAGTATATCAAAAGTTCACTGAAGCAGGCGGTGTGGAGCAAAGGGTCTCCAGAGGAGATGCTCCGATCTTTCTGCAACCTGAATGCAAACACAACAGAATTATGTACCACCTCCCTGTCAGGAGTCTTTCATTTAAAGAAAGACCAGCAGCTGTATGTTAACGTAACAAACACAGCTTTGGTGAACAGTGACTCGTGCAGTTTTGGATTATTTAAATTACAGAATAAACAGGCAAACTGAGAGATGATGTCATCAGGGGATTAACTGGATCAGAGACACTATAATCATGGATCTTTGTGAACATGAATCAGACATTAAACCGTGAAGGCACGACTTATGAAAATCACCCATCTCTTTCTCTCATTAACATGTCACCAGTCCAGCCATGAAAGGACGCCTTATAATACTTTGTGGAAATGGGAACATCCTTGGAATTTTCCCCAAATCCCACCTGTTCTTTTGGTAAAACTGTTCTTTTCAAAATACAACCTTATAAGAATATAATGAATGTATTCAAGCCATTATTGCTAGTGTTTGTATTAAATTATTTATTCCTTAATTGTCCTTTTAACTGTTTTTT
>JAZGTJ010017074.1:0-12270 GCA_036877575.1 Botia almorhae
CGCAATTATTTTACAAAAACAATGTTTTGCTATTGTGAGTATAAAGACTACAGAAATATACACAAATAAAAATAGACCCTTTACAGTTTCAAATGATGCCTTTTTCTTATCTGTACGATCAAAAGACAATTTAATTAGAAAATATGCAGCAAAACGCGCCAACGCCTTTGCCGACTTGAGGGGATTAAAATCACTTGCAAATTATGAAGAAACTTTGCTATTAACCTAATCGCGCGAACCGAACCATCACAAACCACAGAACAACACTGCCTAGTGCCTACACATATTAATAAATAAATAAAATCTCACACAAATACAGTTATAAGTCTTCTTACCATAATGTGTTGTTTTAGATTAGTGGCTGAAGTCTTGTAAGTCGAAACCACAGCAGATGGCAGACATTGTTTACGCTGCATCAGCACACTGTCCCCTTTCCTCCCTCTATAGGTGAACAGCTCCTCCAGGTGTGGCCATGGGCACTCATCCTCTGCTATTTCTTCATCATTTCTGCATTCTTCAGATTCATTATTGCTCCATATATCTCCATGTGTCAATCAATAACTTCTTGACTGTACGATGACGGTCTGCTCGTGTAAATCTGCAGTAGCTGGAACTTGTTTTTCGGTTCAATTAATGTACCAGGCTTTTCATTGGTCCATTAAGATGAGATATTTTTATTGGCTACTGAAATGCCGGTCAGTGGTTGAAATATTCATTCAAATTACAGTACTCCGTAACGAATTGTGATTTTAAAAATAACGAAGTAAAAAACTTAGCTTTATTTGTACTCAAGTACAAGTAAAATGACAGACTTAAAATTATACTCATGAAAGTACAAATACCCCAAAAATGTACTTAATTACAGTAACATGAGAACTAAATCTGTGTAGTTCATATGGAGCAGCAAAAGTCTTATCTGTGGGAAGAGTTAAAGATGGCCCCATAGTGCTTCCTTATCCCCCACTGTAGCATTAAAAAACTAAAAAAAAACTGACCTATTTAAAGCAAAGTGCAGGACAGTAAAGAAACAGGGTGAAA
Organism: Botia almorhae; assembly: GCA_036877575.1. Taxonomy (NCBI): domain Eukaryota; kingdom Metazoa; phylum Chordata; class Actinopteri; order Cypriniformes; family Botiidae; genus Botia; species Botia almorhae. Next base: position 1,039 of record JAZGTJ010017074.1, read on the forward strand.
TATGAAAGATTCCCTGTATCTCTCCCTTTATCAATTAATCTCTCTTCTCTGCAATGTCCTTTAGAGCAAAATAGGCAATAAAGACTTATCTAGACACAATGGCCTAAATATGTAAAGACAAGCTTTATAACTATCAAAAACAACTCGAAACATCCTTGGTCTGCATACATTAGCTCTGTTGCAAAACCTAATCATCTGCATCACAGCCTATTGCCTACATACAGAGCCAGCTACCTTTTAATCTAAGGCTACATCCCTGTAAATGATTTATTTGTAAAACTTTCCATAGGCAGCAACATGCCAAATCAAACAAATACTACCTGTGCTGGCAAAATGAGTCAAAATTAGCTCATTTTAACAAATGAGTTCTTGTAACTCAAATTTTCATAAACTTTGAAATTATGTAACTGTAAAATGATTTGTTGGAATTTGACAAAAATAAATGGTTACATTTAGAGCAGAATTTTTTTAAAGATTACTAAAACAAAGGACAGATTTATAAAGGTTCGCCTCTCAGAAAACGTACAAATAAACATGATTTTAGATGTTTAACTGCTATTTGGAGCATTGGGATTGCTAGATGAGGACTAAAGTTTTGACCAAAATTAAAATTTTACTTGTTTTGCCTGTAGCTCATAATTAGCCAGTGTACATTGTGACTTATTTTGCTAGCACGGGTCACAAATAGCACCCATCAGACGAAGCACATGCAATATTTAATGTTACCAAAATATTGGGTAAATTAGTCAATTTTTATTACTTATTGCCTCTATTTTATTTGTATACATTTAGGATATTAAATTGAAAGTCGATGTATAACTAAATAATAAGGTTTAAGGACAAACTTTATGATGGCTTGTCAAAGCCCGGCCTTAAAGGTGTATAATGGTTTGAAACACTTTAGGTCTGACATTCTCTAATATGATGGTAAGAAGTTTTACATGTTTTAGTATATTGTTAACATTTTAACATAATATAGTATGATTTTAGCATGTTTTAACTTGACGCTATAATATTTTTACATGAAGCTAACACATTTTAACATTAATTAGCATGATGCTACCATATTTTAGCATGACTTAACATGATGCTAACATGACTTTTGCTTATGCTAGCATGGCTTATTTGTGATGTTATTAGGTTGCTAGGGTGCTTTAAATGGTTGCTAGGAAGTTGCCAAGGCAATACCTTAAACCCACTGACAGCCCGAGTCAAATAAGCCCACCCACATGTCTTTACAATGTTCTGATGCAGAGATATGGTTTATTAATTTTATTACATGGTAGCTAGGGTATAGTAAATGGTTGCTTGAATTGGTGTAGTTAGACAGTTAACAGTGTAAAACTAATAGAGGGGTGTTTGTCTCAATTAAAACTCCCATGTCTCTGTGATGTTCTGGTGCTGAGATACTACTACTTGCCAGTCTGAGTCAAAAGAGGCTACCCACTTCTCTATGATGTTCTTAGGCCTCTCACCTTTTTCAATGGAAGTCAACAAGGGGGTTGCTGGGGTACTGTAACTAGTTGCTAGGGCATGGCTATGAAATGTTGTGAAATGTGAAATGTAATGAATTGTTTCTTGCTAAGCTGAGTGATATGACCCACCTTCAATTCTCTACAACATTCTGATGCAGAGCTATTACATCACAAAGATCTGCCCAATGTTAAGTCTATGGAATTTTTCACCCACTTTTTCACATTCCCTGTGAAACACTGTACACCTGAAAGTCATAGTACACCTCTCCTCAATAACAATGTTGATTTTTTTGCTTCATTCATGAATCTATTACATACGGTGCTGGTTGAGTTACATACCAAAGTTTTATCCAGAGAAAGAAGTATGCAAGAGTAACAGTGTATCTGTGCTTCACAAACATGCATTCTCAAGCCAACATAATTAAAATACAAGACATTATAAAACAGATGTAAAATACACAGTATTATAACAGTTATCATGTAAAACACCTGTTCAACTAGCTACTGTGTATATCACAGTACATGCACAGCACCGGCTATTATTCAATTAATTTACTAATTTATAAACAATTAATTTATTTACAAGTAATATCACATTATTATAGTCAATATTAAAACAATTTATGTCTCTCAGTTTTGTCATCATTTCTACCACAATAAACAAACTTCCCAAATCAAGATTTATCAGATGTTAGTGTACTTGGTTTCCAAAGAGACAAAAGTGTCAGCTAAGACATGTTTGATATATTTGAGAAATGAGACGTGATGTGTGAGACAATTTTTGAAATATCATTTCCACCACTGTAACCACATGCACAATACATTTTTGGTAAATGGTGGAAAAACAATGATTCAAATTAATGTCAAAAGCACAGAATTCTCCTACGATGCATGTATATACATGATTAGACATTGTTAGTGAACAATTTAAAGTGTAAAAAGTGTTTTAAAGAGTATTAAAAGTTCACAGGGCCAAAAGTGTCGAGCTAAAGAAATACTTTGTGCGTATGTCTGAGTGACATAACAGCACACCCAAAAGAGAGAGGAATCACTCAAATAACATACCACATTTGCTTTTTCATTTTCACACACACACACACACACATGGATAGGGTTAGAAACTGACTGCAGGGTAAATAAATTAATAGGAGAGAAAAACCTGGAACGCTCTATGATTAAACAGGTAGATTGCGTGGGGGTTTTGTAAGTGCCTCTCTATCTGTCTTTCTCTGTCTCACTCTCTGTTGGCGTTTGCCAGATGGCACTCAATCCCCTATGCTAATCCAGAAAAGAGACTGGAAAAAGGGGGAGAGGATCACTTTAGATTTACTTGCATGTGTGTTTGTGTGTGCGCACGGCTCTGTGTATCATATTTCCTCAGGCTCTAATGCTAAGTCTATTCAGTATGCTGTCGGTGTGTGTGTGGGGGGGGTTGGGGGGGGTTTGAATATGTGGTTTACGAGGACACAAATGTGTATAATGACGTGTAAAACAAACAAAGTGTGTCCTCATTAACCTAATCGCTTAAAAAACATACTGTGAGGGTTAGGGAAAAGAATATACAGTTTGTACAGTATAAAAAACATTACGTCCTCATAAACCACATATGCCAATGTGTGTGTGTGTGTTTGTTGTGATTGTTAACAAATTATTTCATGTGTGTAGAGTTACACTGACATATGCTATGTATTGTAAATACAAAAATACACACTGTACAGTAATCTGTTTTCTTTCTTGCAGTCCCAAATTAAATCCAAAGAACCTAATAATAGGTTCTTTTATTATCTTTTATCTAATGATAAAACAGGCAAACATTGTACTGTATACATTCACAAAGCACCAAAGGCCAAGTCCTAACATACTGCTGCCTTTTCCTTAGCATCCTAGTCCTCATTATAGTTCAATAATTATGGTTACCTTTTATTCAGATAAAATGCAAGCTTCATGATAAAGTTGGCATTTTATTGATGACTAGCTGATAAGAAACAAAAGGGGGCCTAGAACAGAGCCTTGTGGAACACGCAACCCTAGTTGCCATGGTGATAAAAATTTTAGCCCTTCTGTTCATTTTTGCCTTAGTTTATTCCTTTTCTGTGGACTTAAGCCTTGTGAGACACTTTGCATACACATATGCATACAATCTTGCATAGACACAATAGCAAACAACATGCTTTCCATAACTAGTCCATAACAGATGCCCCCACCACTCCCAATTCAACCACACATCAGACGTTTATGCAAATGCACACATTTACCAGCTGCTAAAACACAACTGTCATTTACTGTTCACTATATAACAAATGGCACATAAGTTAGTATGTGGGGGACAAAATTCTGGGGACAAAATAATATTTAGTATGTATAATAATTAGTATGTGGGGACAAAATAATATACAATTATCTAATCAGGGATTGTGATGCAATGCTCTGCGATCCAAGAAATGATTATTATGATCCAGGCCAGTACCCCAGGTTGTCACAGTGTTGTTACTGTTAAATATGTTAAACACATGATGATTTTTATTTTTTTTTGTTTCTGAGGTGCATTCGCTTTAAAGTATTCGATTTAGCCTGTTGCGCAATGTTGTAGTGAATTAATAGAAAACAAAGAGGATGTTAGAAAGAGGATGACCTCTTATATGTCAAAAGGTCAAGGGAAATTTGATTCCTCATGTCATGACCCCTTTAACAAAACATGGATTTGGTTTTTATATATAATTTGACAAACATTTTTGCAAATTAGAATTACAGTTTGTAAAGTATTTTTGCGAGTTTGTGAAATATATAAATATTTGTTTTATTATTTTATTTATATTTGTTATTGTTGTTATTATTATTGTTGTTATTATTAGTTACTCTCTGGCAACAAAGTCTGTGAGACGACTCTCTTTGGACCATAATCCGTCCTTGCTATCAGCATTATAGAAATTTTAATGGTCACCATATTAGACCATTGATTATGATCAAAGTCATACAGTTTAATTAAACAGTTGTAGGCATGCAATAGTTTAATTAGTTGATGACTCTGAATCAGTAAAAGTTCTAAATGTTATTGTCAGCTGAGTGGACAAACCTTATCTAAAACACAGAAGCACACACATAGAGACATACACACTGGAACCCCAGCTTTCTGTTATCTAGCTTTGCTGACCTGGCATGTTTTGCTCATTACATACTCTCATACTTCTGTGGAATCAAGGAGAGGAGAGAGCAGGAACAAGAGATGCCCAACTCATAAAGACATGTAACAACAGGAGATTAATTCAGGAACTGATTATATATATATATATATTTTGTTATGTGAGATGTATTTGTGTGAGCATTTGGGGAACTATTTATGCTTTTGATTGTATATTTATAAATAGTATTTTGAATTTGTGAATCTGGTTTTGTACTTGTAAATTGTGCCTGTGCATTTCTGAATTGTGTTTTGTAAATGTATTACTGAGACTATTCTGGCACCATATAAATAAGTTAATTACTAGGAATACATACATGATGTTAATGACTGTGTTTGGTAACAGCTGTTGTATGATTCTAAATTAGGAACACTAGCCTGACAATAATAAAAGCAAATCCAAGCAAACAGAATACACATACAATATTAGCCATCATACAGGCCATAAACTAAAAATGAATAAGTTACTGCTATTAACAAAAAAACTTCACTAACGCCCCTATTTCACGGGAAACATGTTAATGTATCAAATCCCCTACAATCCCACCCTCCTTTTGAATTAAATACACCAATCACTTGTCCTTTGTTTCTGCCATTCTATATTCTATAAAAGAGGGGCATTAGCTATAGCTCAGGCTAATAAAAAAAATTGTGTTTATGAGTATGCATAGAGTCTATTGTGCGTCTGAACGGGCTTCGAAGTAAAAATCAATCATTCTGAAACATTCCCTGTAAAAGGCCAAAATGCAGACACAAGCAGCACAAAAACCATATCCCAACACCAGAGCCATCAATCTGTCCATCTAACCATTCATCCATCCATTCATTTATCTCTGCATATATCCATATGTAGCCCTAATGAAACAGGGACCAAGATTCCTCAGTCAAAATGGACACAGACACAAATGCAGCTTTGAATCTCAGTGCCCCAAAATAGCAGTTATTTTTGTTTGCTTTGCAGCTGCTGCTATTCTATCACACACCCACAACATTAATTTTTGTGACATCAACAGATATGTTTTTGTGGATGTGTCGTTGGAATGGGACAGCGGGGCAGCTGACAGCGACAACAGCACCCAGAATACAACAGCATTAACTCTGTAAGATACAATGCATTGACACAACTGCTCTCTCTTTTTCTTAATTTTTCTTAACCGTGCCATCCTCCTTTTCTATATTCCTTAGTAGGACTGAATGCAGAGGAAAAAGCATCCCCCCACCCTACATCCACCTTCCCCCATCCCCCCTCCCCTCTCTCTCTTCCTCATCCATATTCGAGTCATCGCAAGCAGAAAAAGAGCCCTTGCGAAGCAACTTACCTGAATCATGTCTTGACATTCCCTAGCTGAATCCGTAAAAGCCTTTGTGTGTTTACCTTGTTCATCCTCCACAACATATATTCCTGAAAGCTAATGCACGCACAGGCTCACCATTCTATGGTCAAACCGGCTCTTGACCCCTAAACCTGGACTCACTGGCTTTAGTCGGCAGCCTGCCTCCTTCTCAGCCTGCCTACTGTTTCCTAGCAAGTGATGTCATAAGGCCCTCGCAAACCTATTGGCTAAGGGGCTGCACGTTAATAAAGGCAGCTGCCAGGAGAGGGGGAGGGCGGCGGCAGTCAGACAGACTGGATCTGCTGTTTCACAGACTGGTGAAAGCAAGATTTCCAAAGTACAAACAGTAGTAAATTATACTCTTTCAATAAGCATTATACCATGTTTATAATACTTTTAGTTTCTATAAGGCTTTTTTTATTATTACGTATTTTATAGGATTTTAGATCACTACCATGATAATAATACCTGCTTCGTTATGTATTGTAAATACGAATGGTATATGAAGATAGCAATCATTCTGATAAATATTTTATCATTTTAATCAAAATGACATTGCATTATGATAGTATGTTTCTGTAAATGATTTCGGTTTACAAAACATTTGTAGAAAATGGCAAACTGTGAAGATTTGTTATTGCATACACATGTTAGGGCTAATTACAAGATAATCATAGTTTATTTAAGTAAATGTTAGTGTTAGAACGCTTTAGTGTGCTACACACAGCTGTTTATGTGAATTTGTGCATGTGAAAGTATTTACCTCAACTCCTCAATTTATCTCAATTCCACTGTGGGCAGCAACACTAAACAAAGTCCTGCTGCAACTTGCCATAATTTGCCTATGATGTCATCTTTTTCCTTCTTGCTCAACCCTGATTGGCTGATGATTGCAGCAGCTGCCGTTCTAAGGCAGTCTTGTCTTAGCTGCTTAGAATCAGAATCACAGTAGTTGTCGTGACAACCTCATAGTTCTGAGGGATAATAGGCCTGATATGTGATGCTGATCTGTAGGGGATGAGTGATGTCGTACACAAGGGTTAGAGCATATTTGTATCTTTGTCCCGATAACTTTAACTTGCTTCTGTGTGACAAGCACAACACATCACCTTATTCCTTTCTCAACAAGACTTGCATTCTTTAAAAAGGTGCTTCATGGTGCCATAGAAGAAAAAAAATTTAACTGTATGGTTCCTTAAAGAACCTTAAACATCTGTAGAACCCTTCTTTTTTATAAAAGGACCTTTGTAGTAAAAAAAGGTTATTTAGAACCTAAAAGTTCTAGTAAGTAATTATTCTTTTAAAACCTTTGACCGAATGGTTCTTTCAGAACCAGAAATAGTTCTTCTATGCCGTTGCTGTAAAGAACCTTTTAAGAAACTATTTTTAAAGGTGTACAGTAGTTATTACCCATTAATGAAGATTTCATGTATTTATTTAAATTCATAATCATAAATGGTCTAAATAATAATAGGAATAAAACACAAAAAATCCAAAAGATAAAACAAAAGAAATGTCCAAGAAACTTGGTTATTAAAAAGGTGAATTTTCTGTTGACTGGCAAACACAGTGTTACACCAATACTGAATTACTAAACCGCTTTTACACGAAACACTGTTTATTTACTGTAAATGTCACTGTGCAATTACTTTCTAACATGGAATGCACAAAAAGATAGAATCTGCTCTTTCTCTATACAATGTAAGTGAGTACATGTGGACAATGGCTGTCAGTCTCAATAGTAAAGTGATGTGCTGGCCAAATATGGTGACCCATACTCACAATTTGTCTTCAATTTGGAAAACTACAAATCAGAGCAAGAGGGTGAAAAAATAAAGTAACTTTTTATTTATTGTCCCTTTAATGACTTTGATTAATAAAATCAAGTGTTAAATAACATTTCTGTCATTAAAAAATGTTATATTTAAAACTTGTAAAAAAATGTATTATTGTTTTCCTTAGGATTTTTAGGGCACAAGCACTGAAAGTGCGAAGGGCCCAAGCGCAGAAGCTCATGGACTCTATAGGACTCCTCGCCGTCAACCATGATCTGTCCACTGGGCGCTTACTCACCCTCTTCAACTGGGCCACCAGCAGGTTTCAGGAGAGACATGTGGAAAGTGAATTCCACATACATACAAAATGAAACTGGAGTGATTTGCAAAACGATTTGAAATGGACCAACGTACCTGGGACTTAATTTTCTGCATGGGAGTCTAAGGCGTTAATCTCTGATTGATAAACAAACCCATTGGCCGGGGGCGTAGTTGGGATCAGATCTGCGATGAGCGTTCCCTTGCAACGTTTGTCTTCTGAAAACACGTAGTAGGTGAGTGTGAAGTCTATCCCAGACTTCTTCACTTTACTTTTGAAGCCGTGGATTTTCGAGTTCCGTGGGTTCGCCAGACCAGGCAAATAGAGGAGGCTGGAACCCAAGAATACATTTAAAGGGGGTTAGGCCGGCTGAAAGTTTGACTAAAGAGTTCTGTGCATAATCGGCCCACATTAAGAATCTGCTCTATTCAGATTGGTGTTCTTGACAATATGATCTGAGGAACCGTGTTACTTCTTGATTTAAACGTTCCGGTAAATGCTAACGTTTACCTCTAAATTCTTGAAAAAAGCAGACCAGACTCTGGACGTAAACTGAGGTCCTCTGTCCGACTTGATATGCTCAGGTAATCCATGAAATCTGAATATGTTGTTGCAGAGGAGTTCTGCTGTCTCAAGTGAAGTGGGAAGCTTAGGTAAAGGGATGAGTCTACAAGCCTTCGAAAACCAGTTGATAATTGGGAGTATTGTGGTGTTGCCTTGAAAATTAGGTAGATCAGTTATAAAATCAATTGCGATATGCGACCAAGAGCGTTGGGGGGTGGGTAGCGGTTGCAGTAATCCAGCAGAGTTGTCTAGGAGTCTTAGAACTTTGGCATACAACACACTGATGGATGTACTTGAGAACGTCAGTAGAGAGGGAGGGCCACCAGTAGCGATTTTTGATTAGTTCTATCGTGGCTGTAATACCAGGGTGACCTGAACTAGGGGAGTCTTGGATTAAAGTAATAAGGCGTTTGTGTAGGGACTCAGGTACAAAGGTATAATTAGCTGGGCATGATTAGGGGGGATTCTGACTGTTGATTAGACTGATTTCATTAGAAATGTCCCATTGTACAAGGCCTAACAACAATTTTCCTGGAATATTGGGTTCCTGATTGAAGAATGTGGGGGTTTCATCTGATTGGCGAGAGAGGGAGTCTGCTTTGGTATTTTTAGACCCGGCGGGTAAGTGACTGTAAATTGTAAATCGGGTAAAAAAAAAAAAGCCCATCTAGCCTTTCGAGGATTGAGTCTTTTAACGGTGTGTAGGTATTCCAAATTCTTATGATCGGTTAACACTGCAAATGGATGGGAAACTCCTTCGAGCCAGTGTCTCCACTTCTCGAGAGCCCGCTTCATGGCCTGCTACTCCCGGTTACCCACATCATAATTATGTTTGTCCGGTGAGAGTTTACGAGAAAAAAAGGCACATGGGTGTATTTTGGGGGGCATACCTTGGCGTTGTGACAGTATGGCACCAACCCCTGTGTTGGAGGCATCTACCCTTACTACAAACTGGAGCTCGGGGGCGGAATGTTTGAGGATGGGGGCTGAAGTGAACTGTCTCTTTAACTCTTGAAAAGCTGATTCTGCTTGAGAACACCATCTTAACCTACTAGATGTTTGTTTAGTCAAAGAGGTTAATGGGGCTGCGACCGAACTGAAACCTCTGATGAAGCGTCTGTAAAAGTTAGTGAAACCCAGGAACCTCTGTAATTCCTTGACGGTTCTGGGCTGGGGCCATTTAAATACCAACTCGACCTTGTGTTTGTCCATGGTGTGACCCCTTTCTGATTAATTATATATCCTAAAAACGAGGTGCTTGTACGATGAAATTCACGTTTCTCCTGTTTCACAGATAATTGATACTCAAGCAGGCGCTTTAAGATGGCTCTAATGTGCTGTACATGTTCTTCGATGGAATTGGAATAAATCAATATATGGGCAATATAAATAATTACCCACTTTTCGAGCATATCTCTAATCATTCATAAATGACTGGAACACAGAGGGACTATTGGCAAGACCGAAGGGCATGGCTAAATATTCACTGTATTCAATATTCAATGTCCGGACGTAGTAGAAAAGGCAGTTTTCCACTCGTCTCCTCCTCTGATTCACCAAATTATAGGCACTACGTAGATCAAGTGTCGTATAAACTTTGGCTTGTCGGAGTTGTTCTAAAGCGGCAGAAACAAGGGGCAAAGGGTATCGAAATTTAATGGTCACTTCATTTAGGGCTCGATAATCTATACAAGGTCTTAAACCCCCATCCTTCTTAACAAAAAAAACCCTGCTGAGGCTTGAGAATTGGATGGTCGAATAAAGCCCTTTTCTAACACTTCTTTAATATATAATTTCATTGCCTCAGATTCGGGTTGCGATAATGGGAAAATGCGTCTTTTAGGGTGCTCCACATCGGGTATGAGCTCGATTGCACAGTCAACAGAGCGATGTGGGGGTAACTGGGAGGCCTTCTTTTGGCTAAAGACTTCTGAGAGGTCTCTATATTCTATTGGGATGTTATCATTAGAGGGGAGAGGACATGATGTGTGGAGTTGGGGAGCTAATGGAATAATAAACCTTCTGGAGACATTGATGGAAACAGTTACAACCCCATTGTTGTAATTCTCCCTCTCTCCAGGAAATGATAGGTTTGTGCTGCCTCAACCAGGGTAGGCCTAAAACAACAGCATGATTTGGGGAAGCAAAAACAAAGTTCTTCTGAATGGAGTATTCCAACCCGTAATTTGATGTACTTAGTTAGTCGAGTTTTTCCTCTCTCCCCTAGTGGTCGCTTGTCTAACGCCTCCACTGTTAAGGAACAATCAGAAGAAGACAAAGGTATATCATGTTTCTGAAGAAATTCTGGATATGTGATTACTGGCGGCACCAGAGTCAATTAGAGCCATGGTCGTTATAGTGTGGTCTGCTATCATTAACATGCCTGGTAAAGTGATATTCAAAGTTCTCTCTATAGCAGTGGAAGTAGCACTCACCACTAGCCGCTCTGGTTTAGGACGTACGGGACAGGAGGCTTTGAGGTGACCAGTGAGGGATTCCATCTTTGTCCTTTTATTGTCTTACTACAGTTTTATTATGCTTATAAACATTTAATCACTGCTTTAATCATTCATTAGTAGATTATTAA
>JAZGTJ010017075.1:0-12270 GCA_036877575.1 Botia almorhae
TTCCGGACTACACTTCCCATGATCCCTCGCGCTACTTCCTGTTTGGCACGTGATCCTAATCCGCGGCCTATTTAAACGCCCAGCTTTCTGTACTTTTCGCGATGTCTTGTATTGCCTTAATGCGTAAATTTTAAAGCGTTCTTTCCCTGTTTGCTCAACCCGGTTTCATTTGGATTGTTTATTGAATTTACTGATTGTTTGCTGCCTGCCTTTGACCCCGCTTTGAAATACGTTTTGGATTGTTTGCCGCCTGCCCTGGACTTTGCCTGTGTAACGTTTGTGATCGTTTGCCGCCTGTCTCAACCCTCGCCTGGATTATCGCCTCCGATTTTGCCTTGCCCATTGTGTACCTGTTTGCTGGTGTTTTGCATCCCTGTGTTTATTGTTAACACGATTAAAATACTGCAGATGGATCCTCATGCATCCTCAAGCGTCTTCATTGCAGTCTTAATTTTATTTTTCATATGTAAAGCTGCTTTGAAGCAATGTAACATTATAAAAAGCGCTACATAAATAAAATTGAATTGAAAATTAGTCACGTTATCCACATGCACATTAACCAGGCGCAAAATAAAAAATGTCAATTTCGGAGTTACGTCACCGCCACAGCACCTCACATAAAAGCTTACATCCAACACGTGCCCAGGATGTTCTGCCACATGTATTTAATCTCTATTTAAAAAAAGTAGGAAATAACTGTCAACAAGTACAAACGCTAGTTTCCTAACATTTTCAGGTTTTTAACAGTGCCTTCAAGCTAATTCGCGAGTACCCGAGTACTGACATTACCCATAATCCCACATACCCGGTTGATTGCCTCCACACCTGTTCCTCATCAGCCCTCATTAACTGACTATTTAAGTCAGTTAGGCCCTGCGTGTTTATACACTGATCTCAAAAAGTTTGGAAACGCCCTAGAAAAGTGGGTTTTTGGACAATATTGCCATGAACCCTTTTTAATTTGTGATAATTTTTCACTGATAAGGGACAACACAAACTACGAAAAATATGTTATTACATAAACAGTTTATACATAGAAAAAAATTTAATATTTGATTCATCAAAATATCCACCATTAGCAGCTATTACAGCTCTGCATAATCTGGGCATATCATCCACACTTTGCCAGGGGTGTTTCCAAATTTATGGAGGGCAGTGTATGTTAAAACAACACGCTGTTTGTTCGTCTGTCTGTTAGTGCCTCACATGCAGAATCCGGTGGGAAATTCACACAGAGTTTTGTGAAGAAAAAGTTTGATTCAAGAACTTTAGAAGAAGTGAAACGGGTGAGTTCAGTGTCTGTGTGTGTCTTCTGTAATGTTTCTGTCAGAACCAGCATCATTTTATCAATAATAATAATAATAACTGTTGAGAGCTTTACAATTGTACCGGTAAATGAGCGCATCTGTGACATGCAATCTTTCCTGCTTAAACGACGACTGTTGTAAGATGAAATGCATCAATTAAATGTTTTATTGCCCATTTTAACAAGTTGCTGGGACTTGTATGGATACTGTGGCTTTGGGTGTCCAAATTATGTTGTGATTATTCGTGAATTTAACATAGTGCTATGATTTAAATAGATTACATTACAAGTGTAACGTTAAATAACTTTGCATGCAGTAATTTCTGTTTGTGTAATGTTATGAGGCTCAGGGTATGGTGTTTTAACTGATCATTTTACTCTTTCAGTCAACGCTATGTTGCTATACAATCTGAGAGACAAATATACAAATCAAGTGGGCAAGCTCCATTTCATGTTTGTTAAATAAATTTGCCCTTCAGTTTGGAGATTTAGGTAAACAAACACAGTTGTGAGGTGAGCTGACTAGTTAATCGCAAGGTTTAACACACACATATACACACACACATGCTCCGTGGAAGTTTGTCTAGTCATTGCATTCATAGCATAATTCCTAGCACTGTGTTTGTATGTTTTAGAGCATTTCGTGAAATTGTAATTTACCTGATCTGAAATTTCATTCTTGTGACTGAGATGGCACTGATGGACAGTTTTCCAAGAAATGGCAGCTTGACAGCCTAGACAACTTTAAAGGTAATTTATTTTTATTTTCATTATTGAGATATAATGAATGAAGAATTACTACTTAGTGAGTTTATTTTTTCCTCTTAACCAAGTATTTACCTAATTCATTCAAATATGTTATGCTGTAATCGTTACCCTGACACTAATCATACCTGAACACTATCATCTTTTTGTATACCTTTTACATTATACACTGACCAAAATTATAAACCAACACTTTTGTTTTTGCCCCCATTTTTTATGAGCTGAACTCAAAGATCTAAGACTTTTTCTATGTACACAAAAGGCCTATTTCCGTCAAATATTGTTCACAAATCTGTCTAAATCTGTGTTAGTGAGCACTTCTTCTTTGCCGAGATAATCCATCCACCTCACAGGTGTGGCATATCAAGATGCTGATTAGACAGCATGATTATTGCACAGGTGTGCCTTAGGCTGGCCACAATAAAAGGCCACTTTAAAATGTGCAGTTTTATCACACAGCACAATGCCACAGATGTCACAAGTTTTGCGGGAGCATGCAGTGGCTGGTTATTGGCAGGAACTGGAACACGCTGTCATATACACCAATCCAGAGCATCCCAAACATGCTCAATGGGTGACATGTCTGGTGAGTATGCTGGCCATGCAAGATAGTGCCATGCCAATAGTAACCCAGCGGTTGGTTTAAGGTTGGGTTGTTTTCAACCCAGCAGTTTTGAGTGTATCGTTATTGACAATAACCATGATATTAATAACCATGATTACAGATACAGTGTTAATACTACATATGATAATATTGTGGATAATTCGGCACCAGTAACTGGTTGACACTCCAATAGGTGCTACTACAATAAATGTTATTGTACCCATTTAACAAATTGCCTAAAGTGCCACAATGACTACGAACTCTCACTCTGCCTCCCTATACTCGTATTTTGAATGACTGGCCAAAAACTAAATAAAATTATAGATGAACTGACAGCATTGTTATTTTGTAATCACTAAATACTGAGATGACAGTCACCACAATTATTTTGGCCATGATAACTATGTAGTGAAAGTCTTATACCGGGACAGCCATAGCAAGGCTAAGAAGGTTATTCCAAAGATTAGGGGCTAAGTAGGAAAAAGATCTACCACCTTTAGTGGATTTTGATATTCTGGTAATTATTAACACGCCTGCATTTTGCAATGTACACAATGCACTGTAATCTGATAAAAGTGAAAAGATACAATTTATTGCTTTGTAAGCTATAAGCATGATTTTGACATGTTTAACTTAACAGGCAACCAGTGCAGTGCCAATAAAGTTTAAATCTAGAATAAAGAAGACCCATCGCTTTAACCTATAGCATGAACAAACACAATCACATTTCTACAATTGAAGACAATTCAAGAGATTTTTAGGCTGCATTAACTGGAACTGAGAACTGAACACTTGCTATAACCACCTGATCTGTCTGTTATGTAGTCAGCCGTATCCCGTATCCAGACCAGATGGTGGACCACATGATCACAACATAGCCCTTAAATGTAAACAAAGATCACAACAGTAAATAAGGCCTACAGACCGATTTCCTTTGAAGACCTTGTTGACTAGACAGCCCTCAGTGCAGATCCTCAGCGAAGATCATGACAACGAGACAAGTCCTCAGCACTGACTCTTCTGCCCTCAGCTAAATGTGGATATTAGCCTATGCAGCGAGCTAAACATGAAAGGTTCTAGTAAAAACTCCTCAGGCTGTGTGGAGCTCTTGAAGAGTTCACTGTTTTCCCTTTTTAATTTTGTAAAACTGTAACAAAACAATAAAGACATAAATAACACGTCCATACATGTATCTACATAAAATGTCACTCTTTAAACTGATAATCAACACAACGTTACCACACAAATAGCAGATCAAATATCAATCCCTACACTTAGTAACAAATCTATGAACTGTCATATAGCATACAGTAAGTGGCTAGATAGCACAAGACAACAGACACGCAGACCACTTCAATATCACAAAAACATACCATATAAAACGTCATATCAGCAAATAAAGCACTTATATATGTTTATGAACATTTTTGCTGAACATAAAACTTACAGATCATGCCTTATCCAGGTCAGCCGAATCTAACGAGATGCAGAGACACAATACATACAACTTCTTCAGGTAATTGTGGCTCGTGCAGGCCACGCCCTCTTACCAGTTTATTTTAAGTGGAACCGGCTGCTTCCGCAGCGCGCCACAAGACAGCAGTGTTTACCCATAATAATTAATAAATAGCTTCTTCTTGACCAATTACTCCAAACTTTATTCAAACATTTTTTAACACACAAAACTAACCTTGAGGGACAGAATACTGCCCCCTATGGCCAGCTTTGAACACCCCATGCCGGGATATGCTAGGACCAAGCAGTCATAAATAATATGAAAATTATAGTAATAAATAAGCTATTTGTCCACTACTGACTAAACTACAGCTCTTCTGGACAGGCTACAACTGTCACAAATGCAAAAGAACTTGAATGTTTTTGCTTTAATAAATAAAAAGTGTTTATTTACATTTATTAAAATAAAAAAACAGCGATTCTAGGGATATTGAAGTTTAGTTACTATATGGGCTGTGTCCCTGCTAGGGTAATACACTACTTACTTATCACACATTTAGTTTCTGAAAATCCTAACCTTTGAGTGAACCTGTTTTGTCACTGCATTACTGTCCGAGTACTGTCCCCCATGCAGCTTCAGATGGACTTTAAATATAATTTGGTAACAGTATTACAGATGTCGTGACACTGCTATGTAAGGTAAATTGCAGCCACTATCACACAACGACATGACAGACATTAAAACATTAGACATTCCCTGCATTAGACATGTTAGATATATGTAACACAAATAAAGAAATGGTTTCACTTTCCTGAGACATAGGTCAGTTTGTTGATGCTACTGCTTTAACTGAAGTGTCGCATGGCAAATCACATGGCCTGCTACATTCAGATAACTTCCTTTAGATGTAGAGACTAAGTAAGCCGCATGACAAGCACATTAAACTAGAAAGCACCAAATGCACACAGACTGCAGCTCAGCCTGACAGGTAGGAACTGCTTCACAAAACAACAAAACAAAAACACGGTTAATCCTTAATGAAGGTTAATACTTAATTTTTACATGCAATCAAGACATACCTGCAATGCAAACCTGATTAGTAGTGTTTGATTCTGAGGCATTAATACAGCTTGTAGTTTATTCTGTTGCTTGTAGTTGTCATTTTATGTTTCTCATAGTCATTAAAGTGTTATTTGAGCCACATCTTGTGTCCCTGAGCCACAGAGAATTTGTGCAGTTAGATAAATTAAACTAAATATATCACAGATGTGTTTTTAAAGCAGAGGTTTTATCACAGAGGTATCAGCAAATAAAATGACTAAGCAAAGAGACTGATGATTTTAGCAGTGTGGCTGTGCGAAAGGAAGTTCCTCAACAACGTTCCTACTTAAACGTTATTTGTTTAAACCAGCTTACAGCACCCTTTTTTAAATATTTATACAATAACCAATATGTGAATGTATAAAAACCATAAATTCAAGTCACTGCATTAATTACAATAAAATCCAAATGCAAATAAAACCCTTAAAAGAATTCACAGGACAACTGCTAACTTAAAAATGTTTTAGTTTTATATATGAGACATGAGCACAGTTCACACAAACAGTTTTGTCTCCAATCTATATCTAAGTATGTACACACCTACCCCCACCAGCACTTCCGTCAGGCTTGTACAGGAAGGGTGTTGACACTTTTGAAAATATGTTGTTTTGCAGCTGAATTTCTAATACAGTCCCCAAAAAGTATTCGGGCACTTAATGGTCATATGTACAAAAATAAAATTTTTAAATATTATCGTACCGGGCAACATTCACAAGCAATTACTTAGCAATTAAAATAAAAATAAAAATGAAGTTCCTTTTACTTATTCTCACAGATGTCTTCTTACATTCTACAATAAATGAAATTCCAGTTTCACCATGGCATCCGTAAATTGCTGCTGTTCCACTAACATGACTGCCTGGAATGATGCTATGAACCAGCTCTACACCTACTTTTACCTGATTATCTTTATCCCAGGCCTGCTGGGCAACACTCTGGCTCTTTGGGTTCTGTGCAGATTCATAAGGTCAGCCTTTCATTGTTAATATTATGTTATATTATGAACTTGCTGCTATTGTAACAGATTTACTATATATATATGCTGTTGATGTTGGGAACAAACACACAGCATACTTTAACACATTACTTTTGCATAGTTGTTTCAGTATGCTGTTTGACATGGCTAGAATTGTTATACTTGTTTGCTGGCCACTTTTTAGAAGAGAAAATTCATATTATCTTACTTAATAATCTTAATAATTAGTAATGGTTAGATTCCCAGGGAACACACATACTGATGTATACCTTGAATGCACTGTAAGTTGCTTTCGATAAAAGGGTCTGATAAATGCATAAATTTAAACGTAATGCATTTCAATGTCTACACTGGGTCTCTTTATAGTTGCATGTTTTCCATAATACCATATATTCTCTTACATTTACAGCAAAAAGACCAAAGCCATCATCTTCATGATTAACCTGGCAATAGCTGACCTGGCTCATGTTTTATCGCTGCCACTGCGAATTCACTACTACATCCAAAAAGATTGGCCATTTGGCAAGGAGTTATGTCTGCTATGTTTTTACCTGAAATACCTTAACATGTATGCTAGCATTGCCTTTCTAGTGTGCATCAGCATCCAGCGTTGCACCTTTCTCGTGCGCCCATTCTGCACAAAGCAGTGGAAGCGTCGCTATGACGTTTGTATTAGCATAGCGGTGTGGGTCTTTGTGGGGGTCTCCTGTTCACCTTTCATTGTAATGAGGAAAGTAAATTCAGGAGAGGACAGAAGCTGCTTCAAGGATCTGCCAATACGCAAGTTAGATTTTCACTTGGCCATTGCCATGATGGCTGCTGCAGAACTCTTAGGATTTGTAGGCCCATTAATTATTATTGGCTTCTGTACCTACTTAATAGTGAACTCATTGCAACAGAAGAACTCTAGCCAGCAGTCCACTGCTGACAAGAAGAAGGCCTTGCGTCTGGTCAGGGTGTGCAGAGGGGTCTTCTGCTTCTGTTTTGCCCCTTACCACATCAATTTCCTGCTGTACCTGATGGTATCCCAGAGCATTATTACAAATTGTAAATTGACTTGGGCCGTCAAAAAGTTTCATCCCATTTCTCTTTGCATGGCAAGCCTTAACTGCTGTCTCAACCCTCTCATCTATTATTTCCTGACCACTGAGTTCAGGCAACAGTTGTCCCGCCATGGCAAGTCTGTACTCAGAGGGAATCTGATGAGTCTAGAGAGCACATCTTCCTATAAGGAGTGAGTATTGAGTGTGTTTATAATAAATCACTAGTGCATCTTTGTCAAGAGTCATAAATGATAAAGATTTTACATTGTTACTAGAGAAGAAAAAAAATTAAATGGACTAAAGAAGGTAAACTGAAATTTTGAGGCACATCCAATCTACTGGCCAAGGGATTTATTCCTAGAAATTAACATCTAGAAAATAACAGCTGACTAAATGATTCTAGAACACACACTTCTGCAATACACCTTGCTGGAACCTTAAAATAATAAGAATAAAAATGAAAAACAATAATAATTTTTAAAAAAATATACTACTCACAATAAGTTAGGGATATTGTGAGAGACTTTGTGGATGTCATACATACTGTGTTTGTTGGTATAAAAAAAGGTGGTGGGTATAAAAAGCTGGTTTTGTCAGTAGGCCATTCCAAATTGATCATTCAAACAGCCATGAAGACACGACGTCACTTAACTGACGAGCAGTGCCACCTGGCCATGGGGCACCTTCGAGTCAGTGGCAGGCAGTCAGGTGTTGCTCGTGAACTTGTTGTGTCTCAAAGTGTTATCAGCAGACTTGCATCAAGACACAGAACTACTGGCAGAGTTCATGAGACCCAGAGGTGAAGCCCCACAAGTGACAGACCGCAACGATGACCAGTACCTAAGGACCTATGCACTCAGACATCGTTATGCAACTGCCACACAGCTGCAGGCCCGTTTACGAGATGTGAGGGGTACTAGGGTTTCCAGACAAACCATTCGCAATCGACTCCACCGCTTTGGCTTGAATGCCAGGCGACCGTTGCAGGTGACTCCACTGACACCAAGACACCGCCATGAACGTTTGCAGTGGGCACAAGACCATGTGACCTGGACAATGAGTGGTCTACCGTCCTGTTCACTGATGAGTGTCGGGTCACCTTGCACAGAAATGATGGTCGTCAGCGATAAGCTGAGGTCAACATGGTCCCCAGGGTTTCCTTTGGTGGAGGAGGTGCAACAGTCTGGGCAGGCATCACCAGTCAGCGCAAAACAGATTTGGTTATTGTAGATGGCTCAGTCACTGCATGTTCTTACCTCAGAGACATCATAGAACTCATCATCCCCCAATTCCGCCAGCACACCCCCAACTTTCTGTTCATGGATGATAATTCTCCATCACATCGTGGCAGAATTGTCACAGCTCGTCTTTAGGAAGTTGGAGTGCCTCATATGGTATGGCAATGGAAAAGTGGAACGCATTGCCTCAGAACAACATCATGAGGCTAGTGAGGAGCATGAGACGTCGCTGCCAAGCTGTCATTGCGGCAAATGGTGAAAACACCCGCTACTGACATTGTCAATTTTTGTTATTTGGGGCTATCCTTGTTATTGTCTAAATTTTTGGGGTAATAAATATTAAACTAATGAAAATGGTGTTTCTTCTCATACATTATTAGTAATATCAAAGGGAACTTTTACTTATTTCATTAAAATTCAGAGCAAATAGGAAAGGCACTCATGTAAATAACAATATCCCTAACTTATTGTGAGTAGTGTATTTAATGACAGCCTTAAGTGGACCCTTAGGTTTTTGGCATTCAGCAAAATCATCTGTTCCTGACATTTCCTCTTTTGGTCATCGACTGTGAGTGACACCACTTCCCAATACAAATGCCCCATACTATAGTTCCCCCCATGACAGGTTTGTACGCAAGGCATCAGGAATGCAAAAAGAATTGTAAATGCTTTTGAGTTTTGGCAGACTCTGTATGCATTTCAGAGGAAATAAAATAGCAAACAGGTAATTGCTATTGCAAATTAAATATGACAGGGTTGTAACTCGTAAGACATGGGAAATGCATTTAAAAAATGGACTTTGTGGTTTCAATTAAAATTTGGCACACATTGTACCTTTGTGTAAACGAAAATGCAAATGATTTACGTTTGCATTTGAACTGTCACAACTTTTGCACCCACAAATAGAAAATACAATTACAAATGCAATTTGCAATTCTTTTTTAAAATTGTCAGACAAAATGCTCCATACTCTGAAGCCAGACTCTGCTGTCTTTAAAACATTTTATTGCATTGTGTTTTGTTTTCTCTCAGGAGATTATTCCATTAAAAAAATGTTCAACAAAGTCAGACCTGACTCAATTGTAGAATTTTTATTGAAAACTATTTGCAATAAAAATTGCAATAAGCAATTTTAGAGAAACACTTAATTAAAACCAACACCTAAACAAACACATCCCTCCCTTCATTGTTGTACTTCTGTTCTTCATGTTTCACATGTATAATGTAAGCTGTAAAGTCACAGCTTGATGACTGGACTGCATAAATTTACGTGACCTCATAAATTGTGAGATTTAGCTTTACATTACATGCAATTTACTCATACAATGAGAGTTGGTATTTAACAAAAACATTGCTAAAATTGCATAGCGTATGTCCGCCTTTACACAGACTGTGCGTAAACAATATTTTTCCAACACACAGAACAGACAGCTGCACATTTAAGAGCCACGGTATGTAAACTCTTGAACAGGATAAATAGATGTACAATCTTATTAATTTGGTTAATATGATTTTTGTTAATAACATCTGGTTTTAGTAATGCCCTTCAGGAACTACATAAGATATTTACATATATAACAGTAGACAAAATAAAATGTATCTTTAGAATAGCATCAGAACAGTTTAGGTAAATATATATTTATGTATAGTAAAAACACCACTAAAAGGATTAAGAGGTAAGAGGTGGAAAGAGATTAAATAACATTTGTTTATCTAGGAAAACATTAATTTAGAAATGAATACTGTTCATATTGTTAATCCATGATGATTTACAATCAACTTCAACTAGCAATTTATACAACTTGGAAAATTATACCAAACTACATTAATCACAACACCTCCACCAATGCAGATGTGTGAAGAGGACCTTCAAACAGGAAGAACTCTTGCCACTTTAACCCATCAACAATATTAGCGGCAAAAGAAACAAAGCCAGTTCAGGACAACACTCAACTTATTGTCAAGTGAGGCCAAACCAGTTTACTGCCAGAATAATGTCAAATTAACATTTTAGTCATTTATTTTAGTAATTTGTTACTTGGTATTGAGTTTGTCACACTAATTTTTGTTCATGTAATGATGTAAAACAAATAGACTTAAGCATAATAACTAATGCACTTAATTATCAAAGATAAAGGTCTTCATTCTGTAATTATTAACAAAACATATACAATGACTGGCAATCACAAAAAAATCTGCAGGATTAATTAATTATGCCCAATGAATGAGAATGCAAGCCGTGTGAGAAATAGCAGAAGTAGGAATTTAAAAAAGCAGTTAAATGCTGATCACTCCCCCACAGGAAACGTCACACATTATAAACAAACAAGTGTAAGCTAACAGAAACTAGGATTAAAAGGACAAAAATTTCAAAACAGTTCAGAGACAATGTATTGCGTAAGGGAGAGAATGTAGTGGTCTAGACAGAAGGCAGAGGCTGTGTTACGTGCACAGACTTTTATTTTGAAGTTTTCTGTTTGGTTTCGTTTTTTTTGTTTTCACACTTCCTGTTAATGATCATCACCTGTTGTCACCCAGATTAGTTCCCCGTTCGGATATTTAGTTTGTTGGTTATTGTTTTGTGAATGTTGGATGTCTCGTGTATGCTCTTGGTTTTTTTGTGTTCTTGTGGACTATCTTGTTTGGACTACGCTATTGTGCATCTGTTGTTGCCTGACTTTAAACGGTTAGTGTTTGTTTGTTTTTTCCATGATTAAATAACTTGTTATTTATTTCCACGTCCTGCCCCTGAGTCTTCGTTTTACCAAACTCTGTAAACACTACCGTAACAGAATAACTGACCAACCAAACAACACTTTTTCTTTTTCCGCCCTTTTTTTCCATCAACAGAATGGCAGAGACATGGAGGTATACGTGCAAGAGTTTTTGGATTTTGCGTATGACTCCACATTTGATGACCTCACCCTAATGGAGGTACTGTGGTGTGGGCTGGACGCACTTCACTGCTTCGTCATGCGATGCGCGGATTTAGCGTGGACTCTGAACGGTTACGTAAACTTCGCTCTATGGTTAGCAGGATCAGAACCTTATCGTGGACAAGCAGATTCCAGCCCCAGGTTACAGATGTGGTTGTCACCAGCCTGAAACCCAATCAGTTATCAACCCGTGAGGCGGAGCAGCAGCTAGAGCCCACCGCGGATGTAGAGCCAGAGCCTGGCGTGACTGAGAGGTGGATCGACCCGGATCCTGAGCTGAATGAGACGTCCGACCAGGTGCATGAGCTGGCTGCATCAGACGCAATGGTGGATGTGCCTGTGGAACACAAGGGGAGTTTGGAGGACCCTGCCCACGACACCACTGCTGGGGGTGAGTATGAACTGGACTCAAGTTCAGAAACTATTGTTTCCAAATTTCAAAGAATTATCAGTGTTGAAAGTAATCCCACCCAAACCCTCTACCACCTTCTCTTATGTCTTTGTCAGTCGCCTCATCTCCGATGTCGCTGGAGCCTGTCAGCCCCTCTGCTCACCCTCAGCCCACCAAAAGTGTCATGGGCTCGCCGCGGGTCTGCCCGACACCAGCCACAACTACGCTGAGGACGGAAGATCCCTTAGCTCTGCCTTCAGTGCCCAGACTCCTCCTCGGCCCTTCGACCCTTCGGCTCCACTGCGTCTTCCAGCTCCCACGTCACAGTTTTTAGAATGAGTAATAATCCCTTTAATCTAGTTACAGTACATGTCCCTGTTGAAGGTCAGTGAATTTAAGCTAATTATTTATTTTTTGCAGTAATATCAAAGGTAAAACTTAAAACTATGGTATT
>JAZGTJ010017077.1:0-12269 GCA_036877575.1 Botia almorhae
TATTACCCAAACGTACCGCGTTGTTCCCCTTTACTTACCCCGTAAGTTCTTTATAGGTACACTATAATTACAGAAACTTACACCGTAAGTTCAGTGTACTTAAACGGTTCTTTGGGGGTTGTAATCTAAAGCGTTACCAAAGTAATTGTTCAGCTGTGTTACTGATAAACCGTATTACTGCTGAGGATTATTCATTGTGTGTTTATTATTGTTGTGCTTTCTCTTTGTTCTTCGTAAACAATCTGATCCCTGTTAATTTGTTTAAAATTAACTGGCTAAAAGCAAAAAAAGATGCAAGAACAAGCTGTTCCCTAGTATATGAATACATGTTTTAATTGTTGTTTTAAAATATGTTCTGATTAATAATAGGGTGGTGTTAAGGGTTTGGTTATGTTTGAAACAATAACAATATACCATATATGTAACTCGCACCCATAACTTCACATTTGTGCTTCTGAATGTTTATACACTTATTGTACTAAAATTCTGTAATCAAAAACACAATAGCTGACAGGAAATATCTTCTCATTTAAAATAATGGAGTGTCTAGTGTTCTAGAGTGTTCTAGTGAAGTTCTAATTCACTGAGGAACAATGCTCAGCTGTCAGATTAGTGTATTTGTCTAAGTCTGTTAGCTCACAGCCAGATGAATGCCTCCCATCTCTCTGCTAATGTTCTTGTCCATACTTTCCTCCATTCCTGAACATCTGCCACAATCATGTGGCTTGACTCTGCTGTAGTCTGTCCTGTTACTTTTTAATGCAACCCAGACATCTGCTGCGGTAGTAGTTGCAGTGCAGTTTTAGAACAGCATATAATAAATTAGCAACCACTGTTTGAAATTCTACTATTTATAATAAAAGTATTGTATATTTGGAAAACATTCAGAATATTTGTATTTGAATTCATCATACCTTGCCAAGTAATAATTTAATATAATAATAATACAATTTGGTTGTCCTCACTTTTAAAACGTTGACCTTGCCTTTCAAAACAACATTTGTGTTCTTTTCATGATTACTTAAGTTTGCAAATTGTTTTTTATATTCTTTTAATCCATTGCTACACTAAACTACATTAAATAACACCCTCTGATGATACCCTCTGATGAACTTGTTTGGCATAAGAAACATTACTGTGCTTTTGAAAGTTTTAAACCTAACTTGAAATCTTATATCAAACGGGTAGTTTATCCATTTGAGAAATTTTGGGAAAGCACAACAAATTTTCAGAATATCTATCATATGTAGCCCCTTCCACAATTCACACAATTCCTATAATGCACCAAGAAAAGCTGGAGCGAAAGATTTTTGTATAATAACATTTCATTTGCTTCCCACTGATTAAAGCTGTCATATGGTTTGTAAAACTTGGAATAGGGCACACAAGTCATATGGACCCTTGTATATATTTTCATAGTTTGTCATTGTAATTATATGAAAAAAGCAATCAGTACATTATTTAAAAATTCTTCCTTTGTTTGTTTCAAGAAAGAAACAAAGTAATGTGGGTTTGGAACGACATGAGTAAATATTTCCCAAATATTTATTAGCTAGCACATTACAACAAACGTATAGATATTTAGGATATTTGGACCCTGAAAACTGTTTACACAATTAATACCGTCTCAATACGCTTAAGATTTGTTTTAATGTGGCAGTCTTTACTACTATGTCTTGTTGTGTATCAAAACCGCCTGCACTTGACAACATCCCTGATCCTATTTTTTGTACATAAGAAGCAACTTGGCACAGTCTCTTTCTGTTAAACTACAAAAATTACAATATCAAAGAAGCATGAATAAAGGGAAAATATATTCATGGTATGTGGAAATGAAAATTGGACTAGCACGCCTTTTGTACTGAAAGGCTGGAAATAATGAATTATTTTGTCCCGAATTGCATTGGTTTCCCAATGTTCATTCACAGAATCAAGGCACAGTCGCACAAAAATATATTTCTCGAGTATTGCTTGTTTGCATGCTCATGCTGGGCTATCATAGCTTGACACAACGCAATGGCAGATGCAGCATATTCTCCTTGTTCTTCTCATCTCAACTTTAATGAAAAAATGCTATGTTATTTTCTCAGGGCTGCTGGACTTTGTATCATTAAGTTTTTCCTGTGTTCCACAATAGCAGTGCCGCTGAGCATTAATGTATTCCAACATCCAAACCTTCTATACAGACGCCCAAAGCCCAACCATAATCATTTGCATTTGAAGAAACTGCTTTTCTACACCTTAGAAACACACATGAATCACAAGTAAATAATCAGGCTTCAAGCAACTCAGACTTTAAAGCAGATTTTCACCTGTCATGAAGCCTTTGTGAGTGAGTGAGTGAGTGAGTGAGTAAGTGAGTGAGTGAAGGCTTTTAGTTCTTCAGAAAAACATCCAACATCAATAGGTCCCCTGCCTACCTGCAGGTAAATGTCAGCAAAATTTGTGTAGTGTGTGCACATGAATCATTCATGGCATCCCTGTGAAGTGGTCAGAAAGGTTGAGGTTGTAACCTCCTGTCAAGTGACCTGTCATGTTGTGTGGTTGGAGACAGGTTGCTGTGTAAGCTGCCAGTTAAACTATTGATAAATTTGTGCATTCTACTATGAGGGCTTTTGTATGAATGATGACCTAATAAGAATTGTGATTTCTTCATGGTTTAATTTCATGGTTTTTTTGCATCCTTTCTGAATTTTGAAAGCTCCAATCCCTATTTGTTGATATTGAATGGTAAGGAGTGACCTGTGCATTTTAGAAGCGGTTCTCCTTTTGTGTTTCAAGGCAGATTGAAAGTTAGAAATATAAATGATGACAGAATTTTTATTTTTGTGAGAACTGTTCCTTTAAGAAATACTTAAAAAGTTAGTGTGAATGTGTTTTTGTTAGTTAAACTTGCTTTACTTACTACTTACTGTTTAACTAACTCAGTTTAATTACTTAATTTAACTAACTACTTACTTAGTTTAACTTAACTTAAATTAATAAGGACTAAAATAAATTAATCTAATTAGGTCTTTGAAGTCTGTGCTGAAGTTTTTTGTGTATTTTGTTTAACTCAAAATACACTACATCTAATACTGTAGTTTTTTGTCCTTGTTTAAAGCAATCTTGGGGTATTTGATTGAGTATGTCATTAGTGTATATTATCAGCACAGAATTATGCTCCAACATGACTTAATCTTATCAGAGACCATAAATGTGCCTCCACTGACATTTATTTTGACAGAAATATGTGACTTGCCCTTTAAAAATGAGTGATGTTTAGACTGATAGCCGTGCCAAGGACACAGTGCTATAGGCCTACGCTAAAAACTGGGTACTGCTGTCAGAGGAATGCATAATACTACCCTTCACCCAGTACATAGAAAAGACATAGAATAAAAATAGAAATGATAATTTCTCCATGCTGCTTTTCATACAAGGTTATAGCGACCACTGGGTCCCTGGTCTATGAGGAGCAGACAGAAAGAAACAGTTTTCTTTAGGGATACACTTAAGCCATCATTTATTTCATATAAATATACATTTGTAGAGTAAGAAAATTTGTGGATAAATTAAATTACCAGCAGGGGCTATAAATAGTTTAAAGGATACAAAATTAATGAGCAAGCCCCTTATAAAATAATTGTAATCATAAAACTAATAATGAAGATCTGATTAGAATTATGTTGAACAGCTGCAAGCAGAGATCAATATACTTGTGAAGTGAGGCTGAAAATTGATCCCAGATTAAAACCATTTTCCTGAACATTTTTCTACTGTCGTTTTCTCATTAAGGATTTATGTGCATAACATTTTTACAATGCAGTTTAAATATTGCAGGAAATTTATAATCAATTTGATTCTAAACAAAACTTTAATATGTATTTATGTATGCGTATATAATACATTTATGGTTTAAGCCCAACTACTCAAAATAAAATTTATGGTTTAAATTTTAATTTGGCATAAAAGGTAATGAAATTGTAGGTAAGTGAAAAGGTAAGTGAAATTTACTTTCCAAGTAAAATTTAAACACAACAAATGTGGTGTCATATGGTCCTTAAAAAGTTAAAAAATATTTTTGTTAAATTCTCTGTAACAACCATTTAGTTTAATTGTTTATCTCTATATATTTTACTGCTTTTGATGCTACTTCTGTTGAGGCAAATCAAGTTTAAGCCCAAAGCCAATCTTAATTTATGTATCATTTTTTTCTGCCCCTTGTCACAAAGAACCACAGGGTTTGGTTTGACAGTTAAATTAGGGCTAGTTTTTAGTTTAATATTAAATGGATTTAGACTGCTGATTGTTGACTGTAGGGCGCACCAGGTTATTGAAGGGACAGGCGACATTAATTCTGTGCTCAATTGCTGTGCACATAAAAAAGCTTGAAAATTATAATTTATCAGGGGCTAATGCAGCGGTCTGAGGTATTGTATTAAATCTCTGGTTTACCAAATACCAAATTAATTCTGTCTTTCTTTCTCTCTTGCTTCTCTCTCTCTCTGTCTTGTCTCTCAATGTTTAAGCACTGTGAGAGAATTAAATAGTACGATAATTGAGGACAGTGTGCCATTTTATAGAAAACATACTTAAATCCAAATAATTTTGATTCAAATCCCAGGTTTCCACAAGGCTTGCACAAACATGCGTGTGTCCTTTTAAAAAGCCCATCATTCATTCACTGAATATGTTAGTGTAACCATCTGATTGGAATTCTTTAATGCAAATCATTTGTTTATGCAATCACTCTTATCTAACATAGTACTGAACAAAAAACTAGGACAACTGTGCTTGTTTCCTAAACCAGCTACACCATTTATTATAAGAAAGCATTGCTTTGTAATGACTATAACTTTAGTGAGTGCTGTTTGTGTTTGGTTTTTTTCTGTTATGACCTTCATTCAGTCTGGTTTAACTCATGTGAAGGTGGTGAACTCTGCATGGGGCTTTAGATCAAAACAAACAATTAATGCATAAAGTCCAGGCACCATTAAACAGACCTATGAACCATTAGCATAAACATTAGGCACAAGCTGTGCTGTCTTTATGAGTTGTTTTTACTCTATCCTTTCACATACAAAAAAGACAAATTCGCAATAAAAACACTTTATAAGAAGCACCATTTTTATGTTTATTTGGATTTTTATATTTATATATTTTTAAACATTTCTTAAGTACACATTAACAAGCCTTGTTTTGGAAGGTATTACAGTGGTATGAATGTATTTCAGTTGTTACTTTAGTATTGTTGCACACTTCATCCTATTGTACCTATTGCGCTACATCCCATTGCACTAATTTACTGGTTAACATTGTGGAGCAAATGTATTGCAATGTCTTTTATATTCCACAAAAGGTCATTTTTTGACTCTGTGTGGGTTTTTCTTCTTGCGTACATATTGTTTTTGTTGCTCTGCCCAGATTGGCATGTGAAATCCATTCATGGCTTTGTCCAGATGCTCCCAAATGCTTTAATAGTTACTGATTCAATGACAGTGTGTTCTTGATCCAACCAGCCAATCGATGTGTTTAGATCAGTGGGAGGCGTACTGTCCAGCAGGTTGAGATAGACTGGTTGGTGTTAATAAGGACAAGTGAGAGCCCAAGGCTGCTGATATGTTTCTCAATCTCAAGCACAAAGATTTGTAGGCATTCAGGTAGAAGAGTTCTGTTTCAGAGGTGGTTCTGAATAAAAGCTTCAGACCCTTGAATATAAATTTACTGGTAGGTAGTGCACTATTCGGAACTGAGTTGGGAACGTCTTTGAAATACCATTTCAATTCCAAAAAGAAGCAAAATTAGAATGGAGTGAAATTTTGCACTTAGTTTTAAGTTATCTTACTGTAAATATTTCCAAATGTTGTCTTAAACTCATTAGTTTATCAGCTTATTATGTTTTGATAATTATGAACATAAAGAGATATTTTTTTATATTTTTTATATATTTCATCTAGTTGTTTGTGGAAACTTCCTTACCATTATTTGAGTAGTTGTTTTATAATGCCGGTAGAAGCAAAATGTGTGATTGGTTGCTTTACATGTCAGTCACACAACCTCTTGCTGTTTAAGTGGTCGGTTTTTGGCCAGAATAAGATGCAATCTGGACCTTACTTTTATCACTTTAGTCAAAAGTCTGTCTGTGTGAGACTAATGTAATGTAAACACCCTAGAAGGGATTCTGTGGTCATTATTCTTCCTCAAAGACCTACAGTTGATTGTAAAAACTTTTTCCAAATGAGTTATAAGTCTTTATTACCGAAACATTAATACAGAAACGTGCAGGTGTGGTTTGAAAAATGAATAGTTAGTGATGGTATAAACAAGTCAGAATGACAGATGGGTTAAATAGAAATGGATGAGAGTGGTATTAATTCACTTAATTTACTTAGATCTATATTTTCATTATTTACATATTTCACCAAATTTAATGCAGTATGTCCCAATATGTTCGTTAGTGGGGAGTTGTATTTTAAACAGGCTAAAAACATGACATGAACTTCTTGGACTAAAAGAATAATTGGGGTCTAAAGGGTACTTTTTGTTATCAGAGTTGATTAAATAGAAATTATACAAATAGTTCACCCAAAACATAACAATGTTCTCATTTACTCTCTCTTACACACACCCTTATGACTTTCTTCCATAAATACAAAAGGAGATGTTGGGTACTGACAATTTTATTGGATAAAAACAAAGCAGTGTCAAAATTGCTGAAAAAAAATCTGTGCTCCATCATTGCTACTGAGGGGCATCTGGTGGCTGATCTCTGTCGCCCCATTGACAATGGTAACAGTGACAACAGTGACTGGTCACCGTAGTAAATATTTATGCCCAAAATAATGTAACTATTGTAACTATTGTACCTGAATTAATGCTCAAATGAATCAGTACTAATTGTTACTGATCAGCTGGTCAGTCATAAGCTATTGATTAGACCCCTCCACCATTATCCTGCCTACAGCAGAAGTAATTTGTGCTCTGATTTGCAGGGCAAACATGCTTTAATTTGTAAGGGCAATCTGATGGCACTCAGCATCCCTTTGGTATTCTATTGAATAAATAGAAAGACCAGACAGATAGATGCCATGGGGCTGATGATTAGTCATTACATTGCTTGTTAGAAGAGGGAAATGTTTAAGAATTATGTGTCTCAGCTCAAAGAAACAGCATTTATTTCACACTTATTCTAACAGCTAGTGTTCTTACAGTTTTCAACAGTATAGCTCTGAAGCACACAAACATATGTTGTCTGTTAGGATTACCTGTTTGAACACCCAATGGCAAATCCACTAATTAAAATACACACATATTGCGCTTGTTACTTCTAGCTGATAAAGAATATTCCTGTTGGCTTAAAAAGAGGAAAAATAATAAAATATCTCCAGCCCTGTTTTAAATTTCCTACAGTGCATCTTTCAGCTGCATGTAAAAGAACCAATATAAGTACATTATGCTTTCATTATGCTTAATGTGTAACAATCAAATTTTGGAGTCATTAAAGATCAACTTAAATCTGTTTTTGTTGGTTCATTAACCAGTAAAAATAGAATACAGATGTTTGCATGGATGATTTATATGGATTTTCTAATGCTTAAATTCTCCTCTCTACTCCAGCCCTTGAAGCTACATTGTGATGTTTGCAGTATAGTATCCAGCTCAGGCCAGATGTTGGGTCGTGAAGCCGGAGCTGAGATTGACCAGTCCTCCTGCATCTGGAGGATGAACAATGCCCCCACACAGGGCTTCGAGAGGGATGTAGGCCACAGGACGTACCTGAGGGTGGTGTCACACACCAGCGTTCCTCTACTGATACAAAAGCCCCAGCACTTCTTCGGCCAGGGAAATGAGACTGTCTATGTGGTGTGGGGACCTTTGCGCAACATGCGTCAGGATGGCAAGGGCATTGTGTACAACATGCTGCGGCAAGCAGTGGAAAACTACCCACATGTGCACATCTACATCACCACAGAGAAGCGCATGAACTACTGTGACACTGTATTCAAAAAAGAAACTGGTAAAGACAGGTAAGAGAACTTTGGTAATACTGTGGCATGTTTGTGCTGTACTTTATTGCACATATAGAGGTAGCAGTTAATCTCTCCTGGATTGCGAATGTTAAACATGTTACATAACTGTACAATATTAAGCATACAGAGTTCCAGACAGAGGCATGTATCTGTGCTCAGCTCAGGGACATAAATGGAAACCATTTTTAAAAATGTTTACGTTCGTCCCAGAGAAAATTATTACTACTTTTGGCCTGATGTGATTTTCTACACATATATGCACACTCAGATGCTTCTAGCCACAGCTCAATTTCACATTTTGTGTTCTGAAAAGTGCCAGAATACAATTCATAACGCATCACAGGTATGTTTTTGCATGTTGCATGTTTATGCATTTTTAGCACTGCATTTAATGCCACAGGCATTTTAAGGTTACTATCGCCCCCTTGAGGTACTTGAAGTTTTCAAACAGGTTTCTTAAAAACACTCCTTATCTTACATTGGTCAAGAAAAACAAGCCGTCCTAATTTAAACTTATGCCATTGGTTGAGCCATGTCATGGATGCTCAATCAAGCAGAATAATGTTTTAATAAAGGTACTTTTACTTCACAAGGGAATTAGCCTTTGAATAAGTTAGCAATAGTTCTTAGTGTCTTTATATTAAGTTAAAGAAATAGAAGAAAGTATTTTAAAACTGTATCAACTTTACTGTGTACTCCATCACTTTTAATATTTCTACTGTGAGTATATTGCTGACATTAATCATGTCGCATCTAAAACAAATGCATTTTGTTCTATTTTTAATGCAATAGAAATATAAAAGTAGCTATTGATATGGTATTGATATAGTATTTCACTATTCTCAGAAAGGAAGAGCGGGTAAAATCGTTCTCGCATCGTCGTCAACATCCCAGCAGTAGCAAAGGTGAGATGTCGTCAAAAGAAATCAATGGACTCTCAAGGTTATTTGAGTTATGAAGAGCACTTGCTGTGTGCTAATGAGTCTGGCACAGTGTGCAGTCAGAGTGCAGGAATTAATCAGCTGTTGATATTACTCATTACATTCATCAGACCATAACATAAAACCCTCATGAATGTTTCATCTGAAGACGACAGGTTCACTGTTGCTCCCTAAAAGTAATCCCAAAAATCACTTTCATGGAGAAGCTCAGATTATTTTAGATCAGTCCAACTGAAGAGCTGCAATAGTTCTGCCTTTCAAGGCTAATCCCCAAATGATAGCGCTAATGCTGCTGTGTTATAGCACAGATAAAAGATATTCCTAAGGAGGGCTGAAGAGGATTAATCTTTATCCAACATAAACTCCTCTAGAACAAAAGCAAGCTGCTTGTGATGTCATTAACTGGTGTCTTACAGTTTGTGTATCAAGCAGATGAGATGCCGGCATTTATGTCATGGGGAAGATCCATGTGTGTTTGGGTGTGTGAGTAAATGTGTGGCCATGAGCAGATGTGGGTGTAATATCTGTAATAAATCAGCCTTAATGGAGCAGATCGGCATGTCAGAAAACATTTAGCAGCAATACCTTAGTTTTGATTCATATTTTAGGAGTAGCCTCACTTACAGTCAGCATATGTGGTTGGACCGTGTAGTCAGGACACAGTAAATTATTGCTAATGTAGTTAGACATTTCAGATGCTGATAGGAGCAAAATTTAAAAGCTTGATGTGTCTGCATGGATGTGATTACATTTAAATTTACATTTATTTATTTGGCAGACAAAGTGATTTACAGGTAGCAATTCAAGCCATTTTATTAATACATGTGTTCCCAGGGATTCAAACTTATGAACTTAGTGTTTTTTATAACCAAGGCGTGATATATTCAGTTAGTCTGGAGAGTTTATATTATATAGCTGTAAGTATAGCTATAATAGTTGTTTATTGTGTGCATGTGACATTTTTAGAGATTAAATAAAGCTACTTGAGGCCACATTTTTGCAACTCAGGGGAACTCCCACTGGCATTCAGTTGCACAAATTTCATGCTTTGGTTAGGCAGTACATCTACTAAGATGGTATCCATATTCATTCTCTTTTACTATTGTTCATTGTTACTATTGTTGTTATAGTTCATCTGAGGTCTACACAGACTGTAATGGATTTTATCAGAGTAGAATGTAATATATAAGGAGTTTTGTTTATCTAGTGTTTATTATCTGTCCTTATTAGATTAACTGCAGCACATACTAATGCTACTGAAATCAGATTCAGCATTACGTTTCAGCCATTAACAAATTAGTCCTTCTCTTTGTTAGTGCCAGGGTCTAAAAGTTTTGAAAGCTGATCAGGCATTAGTGTTGCACTCCTAAACCATGCACAATTAAATCTATTAAATTGACTTTGCATTGAAAACATTTATTAGTTAGTGGTGTTTGCTGTGGAAAGCTTATTATTAGTCATGCATGTTTGGGCTATGGACATAAATTGTCTTAAATTGTGGTGGTTGATGAGGAAGCTAGTTGTGCTGGTACTTTCTAAGTAGTCAGACTTACTACCAACAAATGCAAAACAAGCAGAAAACACCCAGCAACAATCAAGAACCCCTTAGCAACCATATCACAATGCTCTAGCAACCACCCAGAATGTCCTAACAACTGTAGAGCCACACACTTAAAACACACTAGCAACTGCACAGCAATATTCTGGTCATCCATGACATCCTAGCATTGTTAGAGTTTAGACAGGTAAACATGACTTACATTTCAGAATTTCAGATATTGTATGTGTGAGGTAGAGATAATGTAGCACAAGTATTTTAACTGAAATAAATAATATAACTGATGTTTTTATTGGTTGATTTTAAATAAGTCTAATATGTTTTATTCTGTCAATTTATTACATTTATAAATTTATCATTTGCTTGGAATATTTAGAGAATTTAAGAGGTTGCAAGGCAGTTCTGTTATTCTGGTTAGCGGCTTGCTTTGTAACACTAAAGGCTAATTCACACTAATCATGCCAACAAACACTAACATTCTGTAGAAACTTTAATAGAATGTTTGTGTTTGTTACTGTTTGTCGTATACAGCTCAAACATCTTAACATACATACTCAGTTTTATAGACAGTGTTTTCTTATACTTTCCAAGTTGGAATCAATTAAAATGGACTTAATCTTCCATTGACTTACAGTAAATTGAAATATACAAATTTTTAAAACTTTGTAATATTTACATGCTCAGTTAAGATGTGCATTTATTTAATGCAATTATAGCTGCATTTACACTGCACGATGACTGTGTTTATTCTTGTGTCCAGCTAGCTAAAAACAAGTTAGGTCACAACGAGCACCATGACAGCAGAAAAGCAGCTCTCGGAACAGTTTCATTTATAATCAAAGCCTAAAACCTAAACTTACCTAAAAAATCTATGAATTTTGCTGCTTTGCAGGCATCAGTATTTCCTTCAGAACAGCATACACCACTGGAAACAAGTGATTGTTATGACAAATTAGAGCTACATAATTATACTAGACCCTATACCAGAGCTACATAATTATAGAATCTCATTCATTTCTATGATGTCCTTGTCTATCCCATAAACAGGACATACACTTGTTTGGTGTCAGGACATGAGACATGTTTAATTAGCACCACTGCAGAATGAGTGCAATGACACAAACCTCTACACTGATTACTACATCCTCCTCTGACTCACTAATCCAAGCAATTCTATATTCAGTTTTCCCAAATTATGGAATAGTTGATTAAGATCTCTCATTGTTTTAAATAGGGTGAAAGTTCCACATTCTTAATCAGCTTAACAAGAGTCAGAAATGCCCTTTAATACCTTTGTCTGACTTTTCTTTTTCTTTTCTTTTATTATACTTTTTCTTCATATTCAATTCCTCACCTGTTCAGTGTTTCCTTGAAGGTAATATTTAAACATTTTTGCAATCTCAGTCTCTGAACCTGGCGGGTGTGTGAGGCCAGGCTGAATCTTCCACACTGCGTTCTTTTATCTTAAATGTCGCACCTTTACTGGTTTGCTGTCATGCTTTGTGTGTGAGGGGAGGTGGCCTGGTAAACTGTGTGCTGATAACAGCAGACAGGCTTCCTAAATCACACTGTCACATTAGCTTGTTGGTACCACTGCCATGATAGTTCTGTTGACCTTTGTGTTAACACATACACACACAGTGTAGTCACTGCAGATACTGTTCATAATCTAAGATTGTTGTGGATTGTTTACTTTTGCTTTCCATCATTGCACCTCTTACATTTTTAAAGCCTTTTTAATAACCGTTTGACTTAATT
>JAZGTJ010017078.1:0-12269 GCA_036877575.1 Botia almorhae
TGAGAAAACACAATACACTGACTCAGAAGGTGAAGCAGTAGCTCGTGCCCTGCGTCTTTATTGTATTATATATTCCCTCACCAGGCGGTGAGGGCGCTACATTACCAGCCTATTGTGTCTTATCTAATGGCTTGCTGATAAGATGAGGACTGCATTATGTTGCAGTTTTGCATACTCCAAACCAGTAGAGTATGCAGTAACTGGACACCTTGTACTTCCTATTTTGTTATAATATACTTTATAATCATATGATTTCTAAGTGACATTGGTTGCTATAGACAGATCTCAGGTATTTCAACACAGTATAAGAAGGGTTTTTTTTGTTAATGAAGTAGAAGTGGGGGTGTGTTAGTAAATTAGTCAAGGAAGTGAAGACGAAAAAGATGAGTTTTTAGTTTTTTCTTGAAAACGGCTAATGACTCAGCCATTCTGATGGAGATATGGAGTTCATTCCACCAACCGGGCAGAGTGAAAGTAAGAGTCCGGGAAAGTGATTTCTTCCCTCGTTGGGATGGAACCACAAGGCGACGTTCGTTAGCTGAACGCAAATTTCTAATGGGTTTCTGTTTGTCTGTGTTAGCCTAAAATCATAGAATCGGTTCTGTAAATACAATTTGTTTTCTATGTTTACATGCAACCCCACAGCTTTATATATTTTCTTGGTTATTAGTTTTATAAAGTAGCCTATATTTGCAAGAGTTAAAGTAATTTTTTTTCTAAATTTAAAGTCAAATCTTAAAGACTGAAAAGTATATTTTCCACACATTAATAATGTCTGAATGAAAAGTTTTGTACTGTTTTAGTGGCATATGTTAAATTTCGTTACAAGTACAAAACATGTTTTGCACTGTTGGCGTCTTGTATTTTATTAAGTGAGAATGTAAACACAGTGTGATAAGCCTCTGTTCTTTTTTGTGTTTGTTTGAAGCACATCAATGTCCGTGTCGCTACAATGGATGCCGAGCTGGAATTTGCGATCCAGTCGGTTACGACAGACAAACAGCTCTTTGAGCAGGTGAGGTTCATCTGCTGTAAACTCAAATGTCAGAAAAAATTAAATTCCACTAGTCTTATACGACAGACAGCACCTCTCCTATCTAGAATTCAGTTTTCATTGCACAGGCAAGGTTGTCTTTTTATAAAGCCCTAATAAGTGGAAATTGACATAGAACATATTGTCACGGGTGAAGAATCACATGACAAGGCAGGCTGGTGAAAAAGATCCCCGGAGGGCGGGTTTATTACATAAACGTGGTGCAGAAGTGATGCAGCCGGTGGGTTGGTGTGGTTATTTGCGTGCTCCGTGTCTCTTGTGGTTGTGAGAGCGCGAGCCCGTGCGTGCTTCTCCAAAGCGGCTGTCCGGTCACTCGCTGCTCTCTGTAATACACACAAAAAACCCACGTTGGTGCACAACATAGGCTATAGAGAAAGAGAAAGAGCGGGTAGAACGAGAGAAGGAAGAGATGATGCTAAAACTGTACAAGTATGAAGAACAGACCAAAAAGGTTGAGAAAGGTAAGACATTTTGACTAATATATCTTTGATAAATTAATCATTTTGTGTAGGGCTTGGAAAACACTGCAAGTACCTAAGAGTAGTTGGGTAAGTACAATCTGCTGGTCAGTACAAACCAGATAAAAAATTAATTTAAGTTGAAATTATTTTGTGTGCATAAATACATGCCAGAGAGTGAACATTTGATTCCAGAAAGCTGCCACTGACCAGTCAAAACAAAGTATTGCAGATAGCCATGTAAACAATTGCATTGTTTTGTTTTCTGGTTGCATAATGCTCTGTGTAAAATGTCTGCCACCCATAACCATGGTACTTGAATGCAACAAATAACCTCGTATTAAAAAAATATGTGAATAACTACTGCCCTCGGAGGAGAGGAGAAGGGTGGAGGAGGATGCAGCGCGTCTGGAGGCTGAACGACAGGCAGCACTGACTGCTAAAGAAGAGTTTGCCAAGAAAGCTGAAGACCAGATGAAAACACAGGAGCAGTTGGTAAGCTAGTGTCAGTTTCAAACAAAATATAGAAAAAAAAGACGTAGTGAGGTAGCTGGAGTAAGATTTTCCTTGCTGATTATATTTTTAAGGCAGCAGAGCTGACCGAGTACACAGCAAGGATTGCCTTACTGGAGGAGGCCAAAAGAATCAAAGAAGCGGAAGCCAATGAATGGCAGAACAGAGTGAGTTACACATTATATACTGTCAGTGGCCCCAAAAATAAATTGTGACACTTAACTGTAACGATGACTCAGACACGTGTGGATCCATTTGCAGGGTACTTTAATCAGCATACTCAAAAGAGGCAGAGGTCGACAACAGGCAAACAATCACAGCGTAGGGTAAGCAGAGCAGAAACGATATACAGACAAGGGTCAGGGCAGGCAGAGATCATTCACAAAATATATACACTCCAGGAATCAAAAGTCATGCGGCAAACAGGGATAAACGATAAACAATTAGAGATCAATGCACAAGATAACTTAGACAGGGAACCCCGCTCAGTAATTATGCTGTGCCAAATCAAAACTTCACACAGAGACAAGAACGCAAACAGTTTATATAGGGTGTGGTAATAGTCTACAGGTGACCAAAAGAAAATGATTAGTTAATTCCGAGTATGTGGGATTCTGGGAATTGAAGTCCATGGCAGAAAGACTTATTAATCTGCCGACGGTTCCATCTGTCCGGTGCGGAGGAGGTGGGACCGAAGTTTCCTCCGTGACAGGAACACCATTTTATATATACATACATATATACAGACACACATATGTATATTTTATACACACACACACACACACACACACATATATATATATATATATATATGTATGTATGTATATATAAAAGTATTTACATTTAGGTATACACAGACAAATATACACATTTTCAAATTGTATATTCATCATTTAAACCCAAACAATTTTTGAAATGTGGGTGCTTTTTGTGTCACATTTGACAGTAAACAGCACAGTAAATACATGTATAATGTGTCTCTGTTATATTATTCTCCACCACTCTTAGGCTAAAGAGGTGCAGGATGACCTGATAAAGACCCGTGAGGAGTTGCAGAATGTGATGGCATCCCCTTTGGTTGCCCCCATGGCTGCTCCTTTTGCTGCCATGGAGGAACCTTCAGAAAGGCTTGAGAACAATTATGAAGATCATGAAGAGAACAGCAGCAACCACAGTGCAGAGTTCTTCGTGGAGGAAATAGAGGATCACCGCCATGAGGAGGAGCGCATCACAGAGCTAGAAAAGAATGAGCGCATGCAGAAACAGCTCCTGGTAACATATGTTTACAAGCACATAAATGCACACTTCGTGTACAGTTACATTTGAAGTAGTAGTGGCCATTTTAAATCATCCCAGTGACTTTAATTATTGATTTATCTTAGTCCCACTGACTTAAAATTGAATCTTTTTAACAAAAATCTCTTTAATAGATTTATTCAATGATTCATAAGTAGGTAGTAAGCAGTGAATGTCTTTTTGGGTATTAGGAGTAAATTATTGAATAGTATTTAGGGTAGGCCAACTGCCTTCATGGTCTTGGGCTGTCAGAATCATTGTAAAGTGTTTACTTGGATGATTAACAGAAGAGTTAGTTTACAACCAATAACTTTGTCACTTGACAGTCAATTGAATTGTTAATTCCAATTTTTTGTAAAGTAACTAATAACTAATATATAAATAACTAATATGGATTGTTTATCAGATCCATTTTTTATTTAACTTCCTACAGTGCAAATTTATTACAGTATTTTCATGAGTTGTTAACTGAATGTTAAATTGTTTATAGGCCCTGAGCTCTGAGCTGGCTGATGCCCGAGATGACTCTAAAAAGACTCAGAATGACATTCTGCACAATGAAAACGTACGAGCCGGAAGAGACAAATACAAGACACTTCGTCAGATCCGGATGGGCAACACCAAGCAGAGAATAGATGAGTTTGAAGCCTTGTAGAGACTAATAACTTCTATAAATAACCAAAAGCAGCACTCTGCTCATAAATCCCATTGTTGTTCAGGGGTGAATGTTTTAAATGATCACAAATGTTTTTACCTTTAATTTGTGTTGAAATGACTGGACTATTTACACAGTGACTCAGGATAATGGACTGTAAAATTATGCGTACATTGTTAAAGTCTGCTTTCAACACTCACATTGTCATATTTATGCTAATTGTGCCAAAGATTTTTGTTTAGGAAATCATTTGTTATCTTTTCAACTGGGGCTAACTTAAGATCTTCGCATTTTTCAGAATGCTGTGTTGCAGTGACTGTTGCATATGAATGCAATCAAATAATGGACACTTACAAGTAAATAGTTTTCTTAATGTTTTTTTATTTAAGAAATGCTGCATAGTAAATTAAAATCACATACATTGTTCCAAGTAATATCTTAACATAAATATATAAAATTGTTTAATGGTTTCAAAACAGCTTTTGTCCAGTTCCTGTGAAATGACAAATGAGTGCTCAAATTTATTGTTATTAATTATTATTATGTTTGAAAGTTAAATTTATTGATGGTGTTTGTTGCTCTGTTCTATATTTGTTGCTCTGACATAGAACACCGATTGTGTCAGGATCCTGGCAGAATGCGATCTTCAGACTTGACAGGAAGCCAGGACCCTGACACACCCCACCCCCCTTAAGGGACACACTCCGGGCTTCCCTCAGACAGACCAACAAGACAAGACAGGATGAGACAGGCAAACTTAAAACCATGAGGGTGTGCAGACAGGCTGAGACAAGACAGGAACAGAACATTTAACACAGGTAACAACACTGGCAAAATAACTAAAAGATGCTGAAGGCCGAATGGGCATTGAAAGGCCAGGATAGACTCTGGAGAGGTGGGTGCCGCCGGACCGGCGATTACCAATTTGTCAAGCATGTCTCTGAAAATGTTGTTCACAAAAGCTTGGAATACCGATGGACTATTGGCCAAACCAAATGTCATGACTAAATACTTGTAATGACCAGCGGTAGTTGAAAAGGCAGTTTTCCATTCGTCACCCTCACGTATTCTTATCAAATTGTAAGCATTACATAAATCAAGTTTGGTAAAGAATCTGGCCTGTCTAAGTTGTTCTAAAGCAGAGGAAACTAGGGGCAAAGGGTATTTAACTTAATTGTGACCTCGTTCAGGGCACGATAATCTATGCAGGGCCTAAGACCTCCATCCTTCTTTTTAACAAAAAAGAACCCAGCTGATGCGGGGGAGTTAGATGGCCTAATAAATCCCTTCTGGAGGTCCTCCTCTATATACGTTTTCATAGCCTCGGATTCAGGTTGTGATAGGGGAAAAATGCGGCCCTTGGGAGGAGAGGAGCCTGGTATCAAATCAATTGCACAGGCGATGGTGCGATGTGGAGGGAGTTGTGTGGCTCTATGTTTACTGAAAACCTCACTCAAATCCTGATATGGTTCGGGAATGTGTGACAATGAGCTGGAGCTAGACTTTAGATGTTCTGTGTGTTTGACTGCTTGAATGCATTTACCATAGGGCCTTTCTGGGTCTTTCCACGAAATTACTGGTTTGTGATGTGCAAACCATCACAAATTACTGGTTTGTGATGTGCAGATGGGATAACATAAAATTTAATGTCCTCACGATGCAGTACCCCCACTCCAAGCTGCAACAGTGAGGTTAGGCGAGTGGTACCGTCTCCACCAATGGCGTGTCCATCGAACGCTTCAACTGTTAAAGCACAATCAGGATGAGACAAGGGTACATGATTAATCATAGCGAACTCACTTGACATGAAATTCCCAGCAGCTCCTGAGTCAACTAGGGCCTGGGTCTCAAGGATCTGGTCTGCTACTCGTATAGTTACGGGGAGAGTGAAAGTGCTAGAAATGACAGAAGGGATGGTAGATACACTCACCAGTCTCCGATCAGTCTGTGGTCTGACCGGGCAGCTCACTCTCATATGACCGGCCTTGCTGCAGTATAAACAAAGTCTGTTCTCTATGCGACGTGATCTCTCCTCCGGTGTGAGATGAGTGTAACCGAGTTGCATGGGTTCGTCAGACAGGATAGATGAAACAACTTGGGCTCTGGACACTGACCTGCGAGATTGCAAAAGATTATGTAATTGTATCGTTAAATCAATGAATTGATTCAAGTTTCTCCCCTAATCTCAGCATGCCAGCTTGGATTGTAAATCAGAATTCAGTCCTCGGCAAAACAAACGCTTTAGTGTATCTTAGTTAGTTTGAGCAGCCAAAGTTCTAAACGTTAAAGCATACTCAGCGGCGTTAGAACTGCCCTGTGTGATATTCAACAGTTCGTCACCTGGATCTCTTTCTCCAATTGGATAATCAAAAACCTCCTTAAAACGAGACAAAAACTGATCAAAAGTAGGAAATGTGGAGGCACTATTGCTCTAAATGGCCGTCGCTTATTCTAGTGCTTTGCCTGTTAATAGAGAGCATACAAATGCTATCTTGCTCGACTCAGTGGGATACAGGGCTGGTTGTTGCGTGACAAACAAAGAGCATTGTAATAGAAATCCCTTACATTAAGTTTAATGGCAATCCAACTCATCTGGGAACGCTAATCGTGGGCTTACCGCACCTGATGTGACGCTTGCTACTGAAACCTGGGGAGTTGCGAGAGATGGCGGTTCAGCAGGAGTTATTTTAGCTCCCTGGAATGCCCTTACCAACTCCTGTCAGGGTGGTGAAACGGGCAAGTTGTTGGTGGTGATGAGCGAGTTGTGAAGCCTGGAGAGATATATTTGAAGACATTTGCGCTAATGCTGCTGGATCCTGTAACGGCAAAGTCTTCTGTAATGATAGGTCTGAAACAGTCGGATCCATATGCAGTGTTTTAATGTAACAAGCAAAAGACCAAATCGTAAATCACAAGGCAGGCAAAGGTCGGGGCAGGCAGCATACAATCACAACGAGTAAACAGGCAATGGTCGAGACAGGCGGCAGACTTTCAAAAACCAGTAAACAGATAAATCCAAAGGGCAGGCGGCAAGAATAAAAAAAACAGAGAACAGACAGGGTCGATACACTTTAGGTAATAATACAACAAGGAAAACGCTCAGAATTGCTACCGATGGCAAACAAGACTTCGCAAAGATGTGTGGTTTCAGTTCAGTTTATATTTGCTGGGTGAGATGGTTTTCAGGTGCGCTTCCGGGTGTAATCAGCTGGAGTGGGTTCATGGTAAATGTAGTTTGTAGGGATGATTAGTACTCTGGCGATGGCTCTCGCTGCTGCCGCGATAGAGAGGGAGCTGGAGCCTCCACCGTAACAAAAATATACATCATTTAGTACTTACTTAATTGTTACAATGTAATTAAAGTGTACAGTCAATATAGTATTATCTGACCATTGGGATCACTCAAACTACAAGGAACATATGACCATATAAGGTGTGTATTTTTTCCTTGGGAGTGGTGCTGATCGAACAGCTCCCACTAAACACGACATCTTTTAATAGCCGTTTTTTTTTGGCAGGTTTTCCAGGAGACCCTCTTTAGCAGGAATTTTGCTGCCAAGGGGTGCAGGGCAGTTATGACAAGCCATGAATCACCAAAGTTCCCATACGCACACCGGAAACTGAGAAATATTTTACGGTGATTATGAGAAGATAAAGAGGCAAAACGTGCGGACACTCGCTCCAATTATCTGCACTTTGTCCTATTTATTAATTGGAGTGGGAGTCTTCGACACTCTGAAATCAAAGCTGGGGAAAAGCCAGAAAGGCAAGCTCGATTATCGCAAATTTCAACATGTATAAATACAATCTTACCAGGTTTGACTTTGATCAGATTGAAAAGGTTGTGTTGCTTCTGAAACCTCACAAAGCCGGAGTCCAGTGGAAGTTCGCCGGGTCTTTTTACTTCGCCATCACTGTAATAACAACCATAGGTAATTTTCACTTCTAAGGGATTAAACTTAATTTTGTTATATCTGTCTGGTTTGCGAACTGAATAACCCAGATG
This sequence comes from Botia almorhae, assembly GCA_036877575.1. NCBI lineage: Eukaryota > Metazoa > Chordata > Actinopteri > Cypriniformes > Botiidae > Botia > Botia almorhae. The sequence goes on from JAZGTJ010017078.1 coordinate 7,983, forward strand.
CAGGCAGCGGTGCACAAACAAGACTTTTATTATGAAAAAACTAAAGCAACAAAACTAAACTAGATAATAAACAACTAAGGGAGGCCTAACTAGAGGGAAAACCCCATTGAAATAAACAGCCACAAGAGGCCGACCAGGACAAACAGAATCAGAACAATAAGGAAATAAAAGGCACAAAATCTAGACTAAAGAAAAGGTCCAAAGGAAATTAATACAACAACAATTAACGCTAGTATATCAACCTAAAGAGCAACTGGAAAATATAAGTATACAAAATAAATAAACAGAGCAGGGACGAAGGAACTATGACAACAGACCGGACAGAGACACACTCAAAACAGTGGAACAAAGACAGGGACAAGAACTATGACAAATAGAGCAGACAAGGCTAAGTAAACAGAGACGAGCAACAAGACCGAGAAACACATGCAACGAGGGACACGCTAACGGACAACAGGCATGAACAACGGGCCTCTCGATAATAACCCAATAGACAACCGATAGCAACAACCACTAGACAACACGCTATGGGACAACACGAACCAACACAAGACAGCGAACACGAGGGCAATAAATACACGAGGGGAAATGAAAGCAACAGGTGCGTGACATTACCAGAAACGAGGGAACAAGGAGGCGGGGTGATGACGCAAGACAGGAGAGCACATGGCTAATGAATATGCAATTAGCCATGTGCTTCCACACGTAACGCACACCCAGAGTGCGAGTCCAGACTCCGCCTCAAAACGAAACCGAACTAAGACAGATTGAGTGGAGTCTGAACCTCGCGCTCTGACACGTAACAAGACAGAGTCAGGATCCTGGCGAAACGTGATCTCAGACTAGACAGAAGCCAGGATCCTGACAATATCGTGCAGTGACGATCTGTTATGATATCGATATTTCTGTGACTTTTATGTATGGAAAGTAATATTACCTGCCTAATTATCTACTCCTTTTCTAAATGAAACTCACACACTCTTTAAAATAAAGGTGATAAAAAGGGTTTTTCATAGCAGTGCCGAAAAAGAAGCATTTTTGGTTCCCCAAAGAACCTTTCAGTTAAAGGTTTCTAATATATTCTTTATTAAATGAATTAAATAAATTCCTTCTTATTCTTTGGTTTGTAACTTTATACCCAATACAATGGAAAGATTCTGTGGATTTTAAATGTTCTTTATGAAACCACACACCCCGGCAAAGTACCTATAAGGAACCTTTAGTTTTAGGAGTGAGCTCAGTTTGTATGTTCTCTAAGATATCCTCATAAATGACATAACAAATAAGAATAAGGGTAAGAAACATTTAATACAGTCATCACTTATCAGTGATTAATCCTGTGATTCATGATAATTCCGATCATTGTTTTTGCTGGATTAATTCGTCTATAAATGGATCTTTTGTCCATTTCTGCTTTTTTATATGTAAGCAATATAGAACTATTTACTTTTAAATTTTATATTTTTAGACAGATATTTGTGATTTTCTTCACATAAAGGCAAGAATACAGATTTTTGATAAAGTCAAGAAAACCAACAGTAGATTAGAAATGTTAAACTTGATAGTTGTAATTTATTTTTCACACATACTCCAACAGTCTTTTGTTATTCCAGTACTGCGAACTATGCACAGAGGTTCAACAAATCTCCAGGCTAATGCCGTATTAGTCTGGCCTCTTTGTAGAGTTTACAGCATCATCATAACAAAACTTGGATATGCTATGGAGGAGGCTCTCACTGCGCCTCTTCCGCACCACCAGAGGGAGCCTTCCCCAGAGTACTAACTATGATTCGGACTACAATTCCCATGGGCCCCTATATCTGACCCTGTACCTGATCACTTCCTGTTTGGTTCACCTGGTCGCGATCAAGCGGTCTATTTAAACCGCAGACTCCATTCAGTGCGATGTCTTGTATTGCTTCGGCCTACATTTCAGAGCGTTTTTCCCTTTTTGTTTACCTGGTTTTTCGTGTTTGGGTTGTTTTTGGTTTTCATAATTGTTTGCTGCCTGCCTTGTTTGACCTTGCTTTGTATTACGTTTTGGATTACGTCTTGGGTTGTTTGCTGCCTGCCCTGAACTGTGACTGTTTATTGTTTATTATTGTATGCTGCCTGCCTCGACCCTCGTCTGTTCAATGTTGCTGTTTTTGTCTATTCCCTATAACCCTGTTTGCTGGTATTTTGACCCTTGCCTGTTTCGACTATTCCTAATAAGAGGCTGCATATGGATTCACATGACTCAGCGTTCTCGTTACAGGATGGCCATGTACGCAAATCTCACAGGGGCAACATTTGGGCACAGGAAGCATGTAACAAAGTGTAACAAATGCCTATGATAATATTTATAAAATGTTTAAAGTACATCTAGTACAAATAAACATGGGGGGTTGTACAGCTGATTAATAATCTAATGACACTGGTCTACTGACCAGCCTGTTTAGTTAATTAGCTTTCCCTTTCAAATGGTTTTGCAGTAAGAAAAATGTTTTTTTGACATTTAAAACTGAAATAAACCCAGATACAGCAGACCTAAACAACTAAATTACACCAGTAAACTTCACTCTAAGAAGAAACAAAATGCTGCTAACACTTTAAGGTAGCCTGTCATGTCCTCAGTTAAAACAAGCATGTCCTATCCTATTTATCTTCTCAGGTTATGGCCATGCCGCTCCCAGTACGGACGCTGGTAAAGCATTCTGTATGGGGTATGCGCTTCTGGGCATCCCCCTCACCCTTGTGATGTTCCAGAGCCTGGGTAAATACATCAACACCTTTGTCCGCTTCCTGTTGCACAAAGCCAAGAAATGCAAAGGCCTGCGTCATACAAAGATTTCCATGGCCAACATGGTGATCATCGGCTTCTTCTCCTGCATCAGCACCTTGTGTGTGGGAGCGGCCGCCTTCTCTCACTACAAAGGTTGGATTTTTTTTCCATGCTTTTTACTACTGCTTCATCACCCTAACCACCATTGGTTTTGGGGACTATGTGGCCCTCCAAAGAGACAACGCGCTCCAGAACGACCGTCATTATGTGGCCTTTAGTTTTGTTTTTATTCTGATGGGCCTCACAGTCATTGGTGCTTTCCTCAGCCTAGTGGTGCTACGGTTCATGACAATGAACATAGAGGATGAGAGAAGAGATGCAGAGCAGAGGGCTTTCCACAGATAAACCCAAAGCCCCAGCCCCATGCAACACAGACCATACGACCCCTGTTGCCAGAGGCCAAGGAAAAAGGCGAGGTTAAAATAGGTGTCTATGCTTGATTGAGCAGCTATAATAGTTCGAATAGTTGTACTCTGGGAGGGTGTTTTGGCATTTATAAACTTCTACATAAAGACTATTACATGCAGCTGTGTAATAGTCTTAATGTTGGTACTTGTGGAGGTACTATTTTATGTAAGTACTAGTGTTCCTGTAGCTCAGGTAGAGCAGGTAGAGTGTTAGCAGCACAAAGGTTGGGGGTAAATTCCCAGGGAACACACAGACTGCTAAAAAATGTAAACATTGAATTCAGTTGGTCATTGTCAGTTAACTGTCTTTTATTTTAGTTATTTCTGGATTTTTGTTGATTCTTTTTAAATCACTGTTGCCATACTGTACCCACTCCATTATTGCATTGACCTACTTTGTATTAGAGCAACAAAATGAAACACCTATAGATGATCCAGATGGCATGCCAACATGGCTCCTGCTCTCTGCCCAGCTCTGTACAACATACTAAGGAAAAATCTTTTAAAACCTCTTACAGTACCACCCGATGAAGTCAAGTGGTGTGGTAACATATTCATTAGATTGCTGACAGATTATTTTGTTTTTTATAGCTACAAAATAGGCAAAGTTGTCTAAGCAACACTGATGTATGTATGCAACGCTGTATGTATGCAAATAGTACGCAGATTTACATTTACATTTAGTCATTTAGCTGACGCTTTTATCCAAAGCGACTTACAAATGAGGAAAGGAAGCAACTTCGATTACAATAAGAGACAACATTGAATAAGTGCTATACACATGGCTCAGGTTTTTCAACACAGTATAAGAAAGGTAATTTTTTTTTTTTCCACGTAGAAGTGGGGGTGAGTTAGTAAATTAGTCGCGGAAGAAGAGACGAAAAAGATGAGTGATCATTCCACCAACCGGGCAGAGTGAAAGAGAGAGTCCGGGAAAGTGATTTCCTCCCAATGTTGGGATGGAACCACCAGGTGACGTTCGTTCGCAGAACGCAAATTCCTGGTAGGCACATAAGTGCGAAGGAGTGAGAATAGGTAGGGAGGTGCAGATCCAGT
>JAZGTJ010017079.1:0-12269 GCA_036877575.1 Botia almorhae
ATTTCAGTACATTTAATTCAGTTACAATTCCACCTTATAAAATATTTCCTCCTCTTCTTCATCAGGTGATTGTTTGGGGAAACTACGGCCGCATGGACCGCAAATGCTTCATGGGCGTGGCACGCATCCTATTGGAGGAGCTGGATTTGACCAATATGGTGATTGGCTGGTACAAGCTTTTCCCAACCTCTTCCATGGTCGATCCCAAAATGGCACCACTGATTCGACACTCCTCGCAGCTGTCACTGGAGAGCACTGTGGGACCGTGCTGTGAACGTTCCTAAGACTACTAACTAGTTAACTAGTTTTATTTTTCTCTAGAAGGGCTCTCAAAGCCCTTTTTCCTGAGAGTGCTGGCTGTGCATGACTGCAGCACTAGAACCCTCTGGAATGTTCTAGAATTTCCAAGACACCTTCAAACAGACAACCTTCTGGAATATTCCAGAATTTACCACAGCGGTTCGGAGGAATTGTTCCTTCTCAGCCTCTGAGAAAAGACTTCAGGACAGGCCATGAATGCAGACCACACACCTGGGCTTCATTTTAGCTTTACACATTAGCCTGCGCTGGTCTGTGTGTCTTTAGAGGAAACATCCTCTGTTTAAGAATTAATTTTCACACAAAAGAGAAAACAAATGTTTGTGCAGTCAGTATTTAGATGGCTGTGAACAACAGATTTTTGTTTAAACGGATGGGTTTGTGCAATATGATAACAAATGGAGAGACGAATGCATTGGTAAAAACGTGCGTGTTTGCATTCATTTTCTCGCGTAATTAACAATAAGGGAATAGATATTTGTCTTTAAAGATTCATTATGTATAGTTCAAAGAGTCGACGTTTGTGGTTCATGCTTTTGTTTGCAACGAGACCTTTTTCGTTCGGTTTCGTCTTTCTCATCATTCAACAGTGCCGTGAGGTTAGCGACTAGCTGCTTTATGAACGAATCATTTAGACAGACGCACATTTAGAAAGACAGACTTCCCACAACATTGATCAATGTAACGATGACATACTCCAGATAAGGAATTTTTGATTATGTCATTGTAAGTTTTGCCCTTCTCATAGTTTATGGAAAAAGAAATGTATCATTTTAATGGGTGTAAGACCAATAAGTAACTAAGATTATAAAACGGTGATAGAAATAATGTGAATAGATGTTTTTAGATTTAGTTACAATCATAACTAGTGCTCGACTGATAAGCTTTTTAATGGCCGATGCCCATATTGTTATTAGTATCAAGACGGCAGTGTGACTCTTAGCTGATACACAGCCGATAATACAATTAATGATAAAAAATACGATGGACAGAAACACACACATTTATTTATCAATTCTGTCAGTAGATTTTGGGACACTTTTGTTGGTTCAGTTGGCTGATGTCGATAATTTCAAAATGTTGAAATATTAAATAGCCATGTTATGGGCCGGGCCAATATATCGGTCTATCACCAGTTCTGAAAGAATCTAGCTCTGCACTTTATAATCGTACATGTCTTCTATTTAACTGCGAGCTGGACACGAGCCATTTTTGTTGATCTTCTGATGCTTATTTTGTGACTTTGGGAGGCTGAATCTTCAGTAGCAGTGATGTGGTCGTAGCAGTAGACAGTAGCAGAGGCATGGCCTGGTGATCTGATCACGTTTTGCATGGAGCAGTATGACGCAGGACTGCCGAAGATTTTAGACGAGCAAAAATGTAGCAGCTTATGATCAAACATACTGTTGCATTGCACATACTCTACTGTGTGCCAATTCAAAGCAAAAATGTGCGTCAGGTCTCATTAAATACGGACATACGATCTGTATGATCGGTATGTCTTGAAAGGATTAAAAGCAAAACATTTGTACACGCCAGCACACAAAACTAAAGGGAAGAAAACAGCATTCTGCTTTAAGACGAGGATGTCAGTATGAAAATATAATACAATGTTTAGCACCTTTTATTTATACTCTGTAAGATGAGTTAAATGAATGCTGAAAATGATACCTCAGCCCCTCAACATTACCATGTTTTAAAGGCCATATAAAGCACTGCCACATTTTTCTGGTGATGTAAATGTTTATTGTCTTAAAAGCAATAACTCTCTCTTGCTCACTTTGTGTGTTAAGAGAGTAAAGCCAGATTTGTCCCTGTATTTACATAATTAACTTCTGCATCCGTGTAGCAATACAGTTGACGGTCTGAAACAAAGCAGTCAAAAGTTTTAGTTCTGAACGTAATGACTGAATGTTTGAGATTGTTACTAATTTAGTACCAAAAATGTGCCGGGCTTATACAAGTAAATGATTCGGGAAAACGTAAATGAACAGTGAAACATGTTGTTTGTTAACCAGTAAGTTTGAGGTATATTCAAATACATCAATTTAATATAGAACTATTTACCTGATTATTATGTGTTTCACTCTTAATCTTATGTGTCTGTCACTGTCTGAAAAATTCTATATGATTCATGTTTTATTGGTCTGTTTATTGTAAATAGACTCAGACATACAGTAGAGGGAAAAATCAAGGGTTAGAACAGAATTTGTTAAATAAAAGTTACATTTGGGATGCCAGCTATTCATATTTGAATTTTTAGGCTTTAAAACTTTGGCTAAGTAACATGATTGTATGTGTCAGCATGAAGTTATTGCTGATATTCTGTATTCAGGACTGAATAATTGTTGCTTTTCAACTTCAGCTCTGCCCCATCGTTTCACACTATAATAAATATTTCATTCCACACTGGTAAATTAATAAGGATTGTTTTTGTGAAGCCTTAATAACTTGTAAACCAGAGGTCTTAACATGATTTTAATTGTATTGTGGAGAGACATGCAGGAATGTAAATCTGTTTTGTGTGTATTGTATATTTTCTTGTTTTTAATTTATGCTTGTCTGTTTTTTTTGTCATGGCCTTTTGAATCACGTTCGACATCACACAGTTTTGTATCATTAACCATATCAACTGTACGTGTTGAGGGAAAAATAATCAAATCATATTGTTAAATTGGATGCTGTGATATTTTTCTTTGTGTAACTTGTTTGATTCCTTATTACTATTCATTATATGTAAATTTAAATTTGTAAAAATGGATAACGTCACTGTTGATTAATGCACAATTTGGTGTATTGTTACTCTGTTGAAAATGGTTATACAGAATAAACTAGCTCAGTCTGATTTACAGAACACAGTGTGTGGCTGCCTCATCTCTCAGGAGCTCCATAGGTTCAGTTGCTCTGTCACAAATCTGTACAGAAACTTGACTTGAAACCGTCTTATAAGCTCTGACAACAAAGAAGTAAAGGTGAGCAGGAGGGTTCGAATTGTGCTTGTCAAAGGGAATCAGATATTTCAGAGTGCCTGAATCTTATAGTTATCTCATCTGTCTGCTTCACTCAGGGTTTGTGTGGCTTTTTAAAAGTTACATCAAGGTAAATCTGATCAAACACTCTTGATTTGAGAACTGACGTTTGTGTGTGTGAGGATTAAGCCAAGTTTTATTTTGTGCCCGTGTTGCCATCTCACGTCTGAGTCTCACACCTGTTTAAGTATCCAAACTTTACACAAAATTCACCACAGCACTAAAATTAGTTACTATAAAATGTACATTAAACTTTTTTAATTCATTCCTATTATTTATGAAAAATAGCTTGAGTGTTTGGATTCAACATAGCCTTTGTGCTTATGCAGTTTTGTCCTTTTTCTTGAAGGAATCAGAAAGAATTCGAGTCACACAGACATACAGACATTGAATTACACATGCACAAATATTACAGCCAGATTCAAACCAACAAATTATGAAAAAAACACATCACAAAGACCAATGTTGTTTTTCTTCTGGGTTTTATTTAAACCCGAACAGAGAGAATAATTTCCAGCTCAAAAGAATAAATTAAGTTCTTTACATGCGACCAAATATCTTCAGATATTTACAACAAATCCTTCTGTAAGAAGACTATCATGCTTTCATTTTGAAAGAGGTAATTACACAGAACAGCACTGAACTAACACTGGACAATAAAACAACAAGAACTAGTTTTCAAACTGTGATCAAATGTTCAGGGGAGAGAGTAAACCTGAGCCAGTCAATCAGTATGTTAACAATCACAATGCCACACAGATTTGTGCTGAAATGTAATACACATGAAAGAATCACAGGCGGCGCAAGGTTTTTTGTGAATCCAGTCTGACATCATTGACATTCTGAGAATGTCTGAAATGTAATGCATGATGACAAACATGTGGAGCTCTGTGTAAACTGTGAGTAAGAAGTCACTTATTCACAATCTCATACATAATGCTTCAGTTAAACTGTGATACTGACGCCACTTTCAAAACAGCTCATCCATCAGAAAGGACACAAATATCATATGTTAATGTGTGCCGTTTTTCTGGAACCTTCGCAAGATTCTACCAGTTCATCCTTACAAAGAATCTATAAATAGCACAAGCGAGACATTCTGGCTATGGCTATATTTAATGTCAAGTGACATCTGTTTTCCGTCAGCCAATAGGACGTTTTGTCTATGGAAAAGACTGAAAAACAAAGGTTGAACAATATTAGCCCTTATTAATGTTATGAGTGTTGCTATAGAAATATAATTCATACAAATTAAAATTGACGAGATATAAATCACAAGGGTGGCGTTGACATCATCATCCTGCGCGTTGTTAAACCAGGAGAGTGATGATGACATCATCATCCTGGCCCTGCCACAGCATCTCACCCTTAAAGTCCACCATCTTGTGTTTGCGACAGCGCAACAAAATTCCCACGACTTTATCGGAGATTTTAACATAGCGGTCAAACAGGCGGCCGAAGGTGACGTAGATGCGCCCGTTCTTGTCCCTCTGGCCCATGTCACGTATGATGAAGCACATCTCCTCCATCTCACGATAGATGTGTTTCTGGGCTCGGTCGGCCCGTTGGGCGGTTTTTGATCCCTCTTTGGGGCGGCCGTATCCTGTGTCACCCTTTTGGAGTCGAAGGGCCATGGCATGCTCGTAGTCAAACTCCTCACTGAAAGGGTTCAGCTTCTGACCCTCAATGTGGTTTTCAGCAAACTGTTGCCATCTGCTCCTCAGGTCATTCATCGTGCTCACCTTAATCTGAAAGAAGAAACAAGAAGAATGATTTTTTTATCTTCCTCGTGGTTCCTCAAACATTCATTTTTGTGTTTTAGGAGAATAAAGAATAAAGAAGGCTTAACCAAAATTAAAGGAATAGCATTTTTAATCAAAATTAAAGGAATAGCATTTTTAATCAAAATTAAAGGAATAGGAATTCGACAGTTCTCAGCCTTTAATAAATTGATTCTAAACGGATTTACTCAACTTTTGCAGGCCCGAGGTGACATATTCCTAAAACACTTCTTACAGTCAACAAAACATCATTCACAACCGTTTGACTTTTGTGACATTTCCAAAATGTGACTTTAAAATTGTCATCACAACAATGACACATCATTCACGTCCTATTAAAGGTGTAGACAACACAGCCTGTCACCAAACAGTCACATGACCCTCCTGTCAGACACGCTCAGCGTTACTGCTAAATATTTCTCATGGTGTCTTCAGAAGGCACCAGTTTCACAAGAGCACCATCTGAGGATGTGTGAAGACACCTTGTGAAACATGACACGGTGAGGCCAGCAGGCCAGAGGGCGAGTCAAATGCCACAGTGACACAGCTGTGATGAATATCACTCATCAGGCTGAGGGTAAGCATGCTGCTTTTTGAAGGTCAGATGGAAATGATCCATCACTGTATTTATTTACATCTATTCTATCATGGCAAGACGTGTCTGAGGTTATGATGGAACATCACACTTCCACTGCGAGAGATTATATAACCAAACATAGTTGGACAGAGACTTGAGTATCTGGTAGGGCCATCCAGCCCTAATTGCTTTATTATTATATCATAAAGCACAATTTACGTTTTAATAAATAAGCCCCGAATAAGTAACGCTTTGAATAAACACTTTTTTAAAATTGTACAGAGTCTAATTTAATTGCGTTCTGTCAACTGAATTTGGTTTTGCAATCCTGTTTCACTGCTGTAATGAGGTGAACTCAGTGTGTACAGAACAGGATGCAGCCATTGAAACAACAGTACAGATAAACAGAAATACAGGTGAAAGACTTACCTTGGGTCTGCTGATGTGTTTCTTGGGTTCATTCTCATGATGATCACTATTGTCACTCAGAGACGCTTCCTCTCCAAGACCACTGTCTTCTGTATCTAGACTGCTGCTTCTGGATCCGGTTTTCTTCACTTCTTTTAGCTCCAGCACCTTCGACAACGCTGCCCTCCCACCACAGTAGCGTCTTCTGGTTGGGGATTCATTGCTGAGGAAGTTCTTTGTGTCCTCTGAGGTCAGCTGGTTGGTGTTGATCTTCTCTTTAATGGTGCTCACAAGATCTTTGCCACATTCATTCACCTTCGGTGTGATGGCCTTAGTCACGGTTCTCGTCTTGATCTTGTCTGCTCCATCTTCGCCGTTCACTGCTATCACTCGAGGTGTGACCAGAAGCTTCATCTCGCTCCTCTCCTTCTGTTTCTCTTTCTCGTCCTCAATGATGGTGTCAGGCATCCAGCCACTGGGGATCGTGTCTTGTTTCCCCGTGTGGTCATTAGCCCAGCTCTGCCAGCTTTTGGCAAGGCTGGTCACCATCGAAGCCACTTTGATCTTCCTGATGGCCCTGTTGAAAGGGCGATTCTGCTGGACTGTGGCAGTACTCATAGTTTTTCCTTTTTGGTGCTAAAGTTCGTGTCTTGGGTTTGATCATCCGTTTGCAGGCTACTGGTGGTCCGGAGAGTTTTTATATGAATAGAAACAGGAAGTGTCCTCAGAGGTGGGCGGTTTTGAGATTCCTTTTGATGCACATGGTGTCTATCATGACCCCAAACATGTCGATGGAATTTCCCCCTGCAGTAACAGAGACAACAGGTGTAATGACCAACTCTCAACACTTTTGTCCCACCCAGCAACCAGACAGAAATCTCCCATAACATCATACCTGACTGTATCTCTTGTTTTAGATCCATGTGGTCACACCACAGCTTGAGGATGACTTTGGAAGCTGACAGACATGATTAAAAATGCACGGCCTCATGTCCTGCAGTTGCATGTTTTTGTACGGCATGCCAATACCCCGTGTGAAGATCTATTTTTGCAGACTGGGTGTTGGACTGTACATGTGCTACTTCTGTTGATTGATACACAGGCCTGTTCTTGAACCGTGAGCCAAGCTATTTTCAGTACGAGTCGTGCTGTGAGAAAATGCTGGATGAGGCAAGTCTGTTTCATTTATACCCCCGCACTGATTAAAGACTGATTAAGATTCTTTGATAGCATTTATCTGTTAAATGTTTCAGACAGGTGACAATTAAACAACAGATTACAGCTGAATACAATAAACTATACTTGATAATGAACAGTATAATGGTATACATTTTAGTTTGTGCATTCTCTAGGAATCAAACCCATGACCTTGACATTAGTACGTAAAAGCTATTTAAGTGTTTAATGAGTTTTTAAATTCGAGGAAACAAACGAGTCTGACGCCAGACACAGTTTGCGCCGTCTTACACAAGCTAACATGTTTTGGAGAAAGCTGTCCCAAATACCTCAGATGTGATTCTGTTTTTAAATGCTAAAGATTATGAGGAATTGGTAAAGCGATAAATACATTTCCGTCTGTCTTTGCTTGTTTTAGCTCCCACACAAGATCCTTGAGTCTTTGAGGACAGAAATAAAAGGACTGTCATTTTGGATGTTGTTTTCATCTCTTCCTGCTTCCTCTAGCGTCTGGTGACTCACACATGGAGGAGTGTACAGAGAGAAGAAACCATCACTTAAATTACCACTAACACTATCAGCTGCCTCACACACACTTGAATGATTATTATAAGCTCTGCAGGCTGGTCAGTGTAGCGTTCACTAATGCATCTGTAAGAGGGAAACATATGTAACCTGCACGGCTGAAGTTACGATTCACATTGAACTGATTGTGCGAACCCAGCTAACAGGGAACGTTCTCAGAACAGTGGCTAAAGTTCTTTAAAAGTTTCCTCAAAGTTATTAAAAACATTCTTGCAGTAATGTTAAAAGAACCTTTCTTTAACATTATATATCGCATAACAAAAATGTTAGTTAGTGGAACATTTGAATTTAAAAATATTAGAATAATGTTTTTATAACTAAGCAATAACATTAATATAACGTCTAAAAAACTGGACATGTCAAACGTTCCTAGCACTTTTCCACATACCCTTTATAACGTTTGAAACCTATTGGAAGCGTTATAGAAACGTTCTTACAAACTAAAATTGTTAACTGGGAACAGGCTTCCAATTCTGAAAAATCAGAATCAGAAATATTTAATATCTCAATTGTTCCTAGACAGAAATGATATGACGTGGAGCGCAATTCTTCCATGACCACATGAGCTAAGATGCGTTATCTATAATTTTATTACAAATCATTATTCGCTCTAAATATTGCCATCCAGCACAGACTGCAACAAATAGGGACATTACACAAAGGCATGGACGCTAAAGCTAAATTAGCATATATTGCAGTCAAGAGCAGACATTCATCGTTCCATCTAATAATAATCTAAACGCATGGCTAATCTCACTGCGGCATTAGCGAGAAAGATTTTCTTCTCATGCAGTCATTTCATTAGCAGGCCGTGAGTAATGAGCTAATCAACACAGCTACACAGTGACGCTAGCCCTGCGCAGTAGTCAGTCATGTCACTGAAGAGACGACACGTCGATGTGAACTAGTTTAACACACAGCAGCGCTTCGGCAGCTGGAGTATCTTTAGAGACCAGCGCGGATGACCAAATTAGTGTCCTCACGTGCATTTGGGTCTCATAAACGCTCAACCCTGCATCTTAGCCCAGAGTTAGCACACAGCTGTATCGTCAACTTTTTTTTGTGCTAACCTGTAAACACTTGCTAATCTTGTCTAATTTCAACTGGTTCACTGGTACACAAAACCCCTCTTAACCAGACCAGTGAAGGCCAACTAAGACTAGCAGAACACCTTAAGCATTTTTTAAAGCAAGGAATAATTTTGTCAACCCCACAATATTTAATAATTGTCTATCCTTACATGTAACAGCATACAATAGGAGCATACAATCACTCCACTGCTGTGCATGTGCAACAGTTTGTTACATTATAGTTTTGTAAGAAAACTGTGACCATAACAAGACCACAGAGGACACACAGTCTGTGTAAATGTTTCCATGGTCCATGTGTGAGGGCATGACTACTGTTTCTCCACATGACAATATACTCTATTAATAACTTGTATATTAATAATATTACAATGATATCAGATGTCACTGAGGTTTTTTGGGCTGTGTTCTATTAATGGTCCCCTGAGCTCTGACACTCATTACACAGTATTCTTACTGTGCTTTGTCAGTAGCTGTGGAATGTCAAGCTTGTAGTGATGTGACACTATTATCCATAGCCATGTCTGATATGTCTGATGTCATGGTGCCTCCACACATCTGATTGTAAGGCTTTACGTTTGTAACTAGGGTATAGTTTTTGGAAAAGGAGAGGAGAAGCCCGCTCTTTAATCTGTTCTGTGTGTGTGATCTCGAATTATGACCAGCTAATTTAACCTTCCAATGAGCTCCAGTTAACAAACCAGAAATACAACGTTTACATAAGAGATTGTCACCAGGTACCGCAAGAGCTGTTAAAAGCTCTCTCTCTCTCTCTCTGTATGTGTGTGTGGTCAAATCTCACTAAGACCTGAACCTGACCTGAAATAAGACCCAAATATATGACTGAAAGCCCCACCCCACAGTGAAAAGAGCCAATCACCTGTTTACACCAGAACGGGCATGCACATTAGCACATTAGCACATTAACCCAACAGGTTAAACAGCTGGTTCTGGACATTGTAAATGTGGCCAATGAGTGAACTGATTTCTCTTAAAGGGACCTTGCTTACAATTGGGGGACATGGCAACACGTCTCTCTCTCTATGTTGATTAGAAGGACTGCTGTGTTCAGTGAGTCATTTCTCTCTCTGACTCAGATCAGACTCTTATAATGTCCTCAGACATGCAGCAGCACCTGCTCAAGAATCACACGCTTGAAATAAATCTCACTCTCTCTTTCTCCACCTCATCCCTCCAACTGTTCCCCACTCTCTTGATTCCTTTATCTCTCGTTCTTTTCTGCTTTCTCTCTCTCTTTCTCGTTCTTTGGCATATCAATAGAAGCAATCAGGTGTGACACGGGTGCGAGTCACGACCCCCGACCGCATGCACACGGCAGTCACTGATTGTGCTTTGTCGCACGTCTGATGCAGTTTGTCAGATCATCACGCACGTGATTTTTCTTTTATGTATGAATTTCAGGCTATCACAAGCATTTCTGCGCGTGCAGAACTAAACGAACCTCTGGATTTAAACCTGCAGTGATCTGATTTTCTCAAGCAGGAAATAAAAGCACACCGACAAACAGCTTGTGTCACACATAAACTTTATCTGTCACTCACTGCATATTTTCCAGCATGCTGTGACATTATAAAGACAAAAGCGGTTTCATTTCAATTCAGTAAAAAGGTTTACGTTCATGTTTTTGTTTGTTAACAACTTTAACATAAGTTAACTATTATAATTAATTTTACATATTGTCTATTAGTGTTTTAGACTCATTATCTCCATTTATTTCCATTGTAATTGCCTTACTGTAACTGTGATTATTAAATAAACGAGTCAAAATCATTTCTGTGTTAATTCACATTATGTGGCTCAGTCATGTTTGTGTATGAGACAGAGAGACTGAAACCAGATTTTAAACATTTGCCCATCCGCTTGTAACAGCTAGCATGAAAATTTACTTTCTAACCTGTTGGACAGCACACTGGAAACATGTCATAAAAGATGAGCGGGACAAATGCTAAATTTAAACAGAGTATCATGTCTAGAATGACCACATGAGATGTACAAACACTATCAGAAAATACAGCACAGCTTCTATAAAACAATATCACAGGCTTAAATAACGTTTAATTCATCATATGTTTAATTAGTGTCTACTCTACTACACTCTGCACAACCCTGCACAACCCAACCCTGCAGTCAACAACGTGACAAATAAGCCCATGATGATCTATATATAAACAGTGTGTGTGTGTGTGTGTGTGTGTGCACGTAATACTTTGCTGTTGGCAAGGGCAGATATAGAGCACAAATGCAGCTCTGAAATGTAAAGATTATTTTGGTGTGGCCACTGGAATTCAACGCACTGGTATCACAAAAACATTAAGAGTAAGGAAAAAATCTCCACTTTAAAACAAATGTTATGGTCTATCTTCAGCTTTTCTCCTACCTATATCAATGTATTCACTGTTTAACACACCACACCATTAACAAACAATAACTGCCTTCACCAGATTCTCCTGTTCCGATCAGAGTTCGTAATGAGAGTTACTTTACACAATGCAAAAATTTGAAATGATTTGAAAGTATGTTCATAATGACACTTGCCCGACTTGGCTCATGCATAATTTACCCACAATGCATCAGTGTGTCAGTGCTTGCGAGCTCTTGATGATGGAACAGTGTGACATCTGCTGATGACGTTTCTAAATAAAGCCTGTCCAATAACAGACGTTTGTAAGACATTCATTTTAACCTCATACATACCCATATAAAGTACTCTGATGGCACCATGATACTTTAAAGAACACAATGGTAATACCATGTCACACATCCAAAAAACACATGGATTACAATGGTGCCACGTCTAAAAAGGTTAATACCCCCTGGTATTATTTAGTACTTTTGTACTCGCTATTGATGGTACACACACATCATGGCATTTTTAATACTTCAAAGAATACCATTCCATTTTATCATTTTAAACCTATTAGCTTAACATAACATTAGAATCAAAATAAAAAATACGAACATGTACAACATCATATGTTAAATATACTTCTCTACACACTTGAATTAGTGAAGTGTAAAGCTATGCTTTAGCGTGTATGTAAAAAACATACCAACATCACAGTCACAGTATTACATCGGATCAAACAAATATAGATTCAACAGAGCTTCTGAAGAGTTCTGGAATTCTCAGCCTTTATGAAGAACAGTCGGCTGTATGAAGAGATCGGTCTGCGTCGGAACGACAGGATGAATGAACAGTCGGCTGTATGAAGAGATCGGTCTGCGTCGGAACGACAGGATGAATGAACAGTCGGCTGTATGAAGAGATCGGTCTGCGTCGGAACGA
>JAZGTJ010017080.1:0-12269 GCA_036877575.1 Botia almorhae
CCGCAATTATTTTACAAAAACAATGTTTTGCTATTGTGAGTATAAAGACTACAGAAATATACACAAATAAAAATAGACCCTTTACAGTTTCAAATGATGCCTTCAAATGCCAGTCAGTGGTTGAAATATTAATTCAAATTACAGTACTCCATAACGAATTGTGATTTTAAAAATAATTAAGCTAAGTAAGTAAATTAAAATAGCTTAGCTTACTCTCCGATAGCTTACTCTCCACGAGCACTGAAGTTTTGTCACAATACTGACCTTTGAACTAGAGTAGGTCAGAGTTCACCTAAACTTATCTAAACTTCATGTATAATAAACATATTTTTAAAATATTGTCATTTTTAAATCTATATAAATGCAAGTGTGATAAAAAAAGAATAGCAACAAAATAAAATTAAATTTTAGACGCAGCTCACTAGTGAGTTTTGCTATTTTTAGAACAGGCCTGCGGGTGACTCATGTGGTCCTTACGTGTTGGTGACCCCTGCCCTAGGCTAACCCAGCAAGCAAGCCAACAGGGTGACAGTGGCAAGGAACCAAAACTCCAATGATATATAGATGGAGAAAAAAACCTTGGGAGAAGCCAGGCTCGACCAGGAGGGCCAGTTCTCCTCTGGCACGTTAAAGCTGCAATTTGTAACTTTTGGATATGAAGAGAGTTTATTGTGATGATTCATAGTTAATTATTGATGGAAAACTGATGGTTCCAACTATATTTGATAATGTGTCGGGCGCTGAGAAATCGTGCCAACAAAAAGCGGTGAGGCATAATGTTAATAATTGCAGCCATAACATCACACTGCTGTGCCTAAGCAGGGAACAAAATGAAGCTAAAAGTTATCATGTATGTAACTGTAGGATTACTAAGTCTATCAAATCCTGATGATCTGTCTCAGGGTCATTTCATCCAGTCCCCCACCATCTGGTCTCAGAGTTTGTATCCAGCTGACTACAGGACCTTGGGGAATGAAAGACAGACAGATTTAGTGTGGAGCCAGTACATTCCTGGTTCCGGTTTACCTAATTAATGCAACCTAATAATCCCTTAGGGAATTTGAGTAATAAATTCATATGACTATGTGTAGGCAAGATTAAAAAAGTGGTTCTTTAGTCTAGATTTAAATAGACAGAGTGTATCTGCCTCCCAGACAACACTGGAAAGACTATTCCAAAGTTTGGGTGCCAAATACGAGAAGGATCTACCACCAGCACTTGTTTTTGAAATGGAGGTCACGATAATTTGATGGCAAAAGGCAACATATTTCATAGCGTAGCTTTTCATAGCAAATTAACATGTGTTTGTTCTAATAGGGCAAACAACTAACTATAATTAAATAGACTTTTCAACTTTTAAAAAGGAGGAAAAAATGCTTCTCATATAATTTCAGACTCAATCAAGATCCCCTTCTCCTCAATAACCATGAACAAAATGACACAAAACATTATTATGTAATATATATTCACTTTATACATGTATATAAAATAAACATAAAAACTATTATAAATTACAGCTGTACAACAAGCACATTTTGTCTGTGTTAGGTCAATACCAGATATACAGTGTATTCTTGGACCTGATGCAAATCCAGTTGAAAACTGTTGGTCTAATGACCAACTATCATAACAACATCACCCTTGTTATGAAGTTACTAAAGTGAAGAAATCTCAGTCAAAAACACTCACTGAAATCACAAATAAGAAGTGAATTAGTATTATAGCACTGAGTCTTAAGGCACCCCATGACGACCTATTACGCTCCTGCTCAGATAAAGAACTGTATCATTTTGAAACGCTCGCCATGTGAATAATTCAGTGGTTCGAAATTGTCTCTCAAATCAGCAAAGGCTGAAATATATTCAGCTAAAAAAAATCCTAAAAGGAAGTAAAAAGCTCTGTCCACCATGTACCGCTGCCCGGTTTCTAGGTATTAACCTTCTAGGTATTAACCTTCGAATATTTCATTTTTCAGCAATGCTTCACAGAAGAATGGCTCACCCCTTAAGTACATTTACATTAATTTTTGAATTTCTTGGATGAGGCCCTGGGGTCACTGCAATTCATGTTGAACTGACAGGCCTTTTTAAGGTGCTTGTCAGTTGAAGACGACCGAGCGGAAAGAACCCATCCAAAATCAGGGAGACAGGCCCTCTTTGGCAGCCTTGATTGGTGCCTTGATGTTTGTTAGTGTAACCTGGGAGGTTAGTGCCGATGTCACTCAAACCACACAATCTGACTTCCTTTTAAAAAGGTTCCCAATTTTTAGGTGTGGTTGCTTGTCCATTGTTCTTTTGTGTGTGTGTTGTCTGTGCTGTGGCTGTCAAGTTGATTTCAACTGCTCTGTTAAAAACTAGTGACAGTATGGCTATCAAATATTTGTCCTCTGTCTGTAAAGGCGGTGTATTTGTCTGTGTGAATTTTTCACATTTGAAGCACTCAAACTTTCCCCTCAATTTACCATTTACAACCTCTCAGTGAGCGTCTCTAATTTGCCTCTCTCTCACTCTCTCTCAGCAGTACTGTGACAGTAGGTTGTCACTGCTGTGCTGATGAGGGGAATATGTTGTCTGTTCTGGATGGATGTTTCTGAAAGTTTGAGGAGAGGCAGATGGCAGGGAGAGAAGACATTATTACAGTGTCTTTGCGCTGTGCTTTCCTCACCTGTTTCATTTGCATTCTGTTTCATCAGCAGGGCCCCTCTATGGCCCCTTCCCCTGTCCGTGCTCCATTTTATTTCTCAACACAATTCTGAATTCCATATCAGGTAAACACGTATCTTTTATATTGTCACAGCCTGAGATACAGTTAAAAAAGCTGCAGAAACCGATAAAATCACTTTTTACTTTTACAAACCGATAAAGTGTTTTTTTAATCAGTCTGCAAACTGTTATGTCTTTGTATTAATGTAAACTTATGATAGATAGCAAAATGTAAATACACATACACTTTGACGACAGCCTGTGGCTGTTATTGTGCAGTACACCTGGGTTAATTTGGTTTCTTTACATTTGAACCTGGGTAAGATTAGCACCCTGTTGTTATTATAGAATATTATAGTCAGTCAAGTGTGCATACATTATTTTGGCTATTTTACTAAATGCCTCATCCCTCCGGATTTATAGATGGAAACTATTAATTTATAAATATGCATTTTTATAAATAAATATTTAGACCAGAATAGACTAAAATCTTTGACTTTTTTAACTTGGGCTAGTAAGCATCCTCCAAACAACCACCCAGTACACGCTAACAACCACTTTCATGTGTCTTCATTATCTTCAATGTCTTAGCAACCATTAAAAACACATTAGCAACACATTAAAAAAGCATATACCTTAGCAATCACATAGAAACTGTTACGCCACTAGAGGGAGCCATCTCCTGAGTTTTTTTTATTTGGACAACATTTCCCATGGGCCCCTTATCTAGGGCTGACTACTTCCTGTTTGGTGCACCTACTCGCAATCAGCGGCCTATTTAAACCCTAAACTTCAATATGTCTTGTTTTGCCCCGCCTAACATTACAGAGCATTTTCTTGTTATTGTCTACCTGGTTTCTATTGGATTGTTTATGATTTTTGATTGTTTGCTGCCTGACCTTGGACTCTGATTTGGATTACAGTTTTGATTGTTTGCTACCTGCAAACAATGGGGTAAGAATTGTCACAAATGTTGTCTAACCACCATTGTTTGTTCATGCGTCCCTACGACCCCGACTTTCCTACACCACCCACAGAATCAAAGTTTGTAGTGCCGCTCGAATATTCCAATTTGGCTGAGGCATTCAATAAGCATAAGGCTTCTCACCTGCCTCCACATTGTGCTATTGATTGCGCCATCGACCTGACACCGGACGCAATTCCACCTCACGGATGCATTTTTTCTTTTTCACGGCCCGAATCTTAGTCATGACTCAGTATATCTCCGAAGAGCTGGCCAAGGGGTTCATCCATCCATCCAATTTACCGGCAGCCGCCAGCTTCTTCTTTGTGAAGAAGGACGGCGGCTTGCGTCCATGCATTGACTATCGGGGCCTAAATGAGGTTACCATCAAATTCCGATACCCACTTCCTTTAGTTCCTGTGGTCCTAGAACACCTTCATAGGGCCAAATATTTCACCAAGCTAGACCTGAAAAACGCCTATAATCTGATTCGCATTAGGAAAGGTGACGAATGGAAAACCGCATTTTCCACAGCCAGTGGCCATTACGAGTATTTGGTCATGCCCTTCAAGCTGGCAAATAGCCTGTCCATGTTCCAGGCATTTATGATAGCTTTCCTGTAGCTCAGTGGTTAGAGCATGGCGTTAACAACGCCAAGGTCACGGGTTCGAGCCCAGGGATTGCACGTACTCAGAAACAATGTATAGTATAATGCAATGTAATGATAAAAGCGTCTGCCATAAATAAATGTAAATGAACAAAATCTTTGGAGATATGTTGGAAAAGTGGGTTATCGTCTACATAGATGATATACTAATTCACTCAGAGTCCCTTAAGGAGCATGTTAACCATGTTAGAAACGTCTTAAGTCGCCTAATTGAAAGACGTCTATTTTTGAAGGGTGAGAAATGCGAATTCCATATAACTAGCACCTCCTTCCTGGGCTATATCATTAGTTAGGAGGGAGTTGCTATGGATAAGAAGGTTTGTGCAGTAACAGAGTGGTCTTCACCGAAGACGGTGAAGGAGCTTCAATGTTTTCTCGGCTTCGCTAACTTTTATTGGTGCTTTATTAGGGGGTTCAGCTCCGTAGCTGCTCCGCTAACTTCCCTCGTAAAACGATCCCCGGGTAGAATAACCCCGAATGATGAAGCAGCCAAGGCTTTCACTGAACTCAAAGCCTGATTCACCACTGCCCCAATTTTACGCCATCCCAATGTTTTACGGTCTGCCGGATGACATCGTGTCTGACCAGGGTCCTCAGTTCACCTCACGGGTGTGGTCATCCTTTTGGGAGTAAACGTGAGCTTAACTTCTGGATACCACCCCCAATCCAATAGACAGGCCGAGAGACTCAATCAGGAGATTATTTGCTTCCTCAGATCCTATTGTAATCAGAGACAGACGGACAGGAGTAGGTTCCTGATGTGGGTGGAGTATGCTGCCTGCTGTTGGACTCCTATTTGGATTATCGTTTTGATTGTTTGCTGCCTGCCTCGACCATTTCCTGTTTACATGTTTACGATTTTACCTCCATTTCTCTGTTTGCCCGTATTGAACTATTGCCTGTTTGACCATTCTCTAATAAAACACACTGCAGATTGATCCACACGACTCTGTGCTTCTGTTACAGAAACACCCTTGGAACCACCTGCAGGCAAACGCCACACATAGTTATTCAGCTTCCTGTGTGCATTCCACACCTCTTATCTTTCTGCATAAGTCGACAAGAAATCTCAGTCAAAAACACCCACTGAAATCACAAATAAAAAGTGAATTAGTATTATAGCACTTCAATGTTTCCTAAGACATCTTCAATGTCTTAGCAACCATTGAAAACACATTAGCAACACAATAAAAAACAAAATACCTTAGCAAAACCCTGATAACCACCTACAGGCAAACACCACTCATAGTTATTCAGCTTACTGTGTGCATTCTATACCTCTCATCTTTCTTCATAAGTCAACAAGTCCTCCTCATTCATTTATTAATCATCTTGAGTTTCACCTCCCCTTAGTCACATCTACCCTCATTATGTCACAGACAGCAGCTGTTCTACACCCATCCAAGCCTGAGGCAGCTCACTCAAAATATCACATGGACCAATTAAAGTGTTGTCTGTGTCCCTCATGTGAGCTGATGCACTGAGACTGAAAAGGGTTAATGAGTGGGCTCGGGGACCACGGGTTTCTTTCCTGCAGATCCAGGCAGTGATGGGATTTTCTTTATGCTTATGTCATGTCACCCGCTCCCTTAAAGCTCAGCCATGTATTGAGACACAGGCAGCATGAAGCAGGTCATTACAATATTCATAAGGGACAGTCAAAAATGTTGGCCCCTTCCTCTCTTCCTCTGCTTGTTGATGTGGAATTAGCATGGAATATGAAAGTGAAAAGTCACAAACCCGCATGCCTTTCTTAAGAGCGTGTGATCCTGTGACGGTTAATATGACTGTTGTTGAAACAGGAAGTGGGGGGAGTGCCCTTTATCTCTCTCACTAACACCTGTAAATTTTTAAACCTGTAATGTCCAAACCAGTTTAATTCCAGTTGATTATACTGCAAAAGTGCATTATGCATGAAATATGGATCATTGTTCTAAGAAACGTATTTATGTTTCCATTAATTTTTTTTCTGTGAAAATATAGATCTGATTTGCATATTAATGAAGGCTTTGCAGATTGGCATGTTGGAAAGTGTCACAATGGTTGAACCTGATGCCAGAGGCTTGTGTATAGACAGTAAGAGGTTTAGACTGCATTCTCTTACACAGCAAACATGGAGACTAACAAAAGGGCAGCTGGTCAACAACTGCTCCTAATGTACAGCGTTTGTATCATATTACCACAGTGGACAAAGTATCTGGATTAAAATTTCAGAGTCTGAGTCTGTTTTGAGTATAAGTTTCAATACATTTGTATTAGAAATATAGACATTAATGTTGATACAACATCTAAAAAAACAGTTGGACTATCCTAAACCTTCCTAAAATGTTCAAACTAATATTTTTAACATTTTTCTTACTTAATGGAAACGTAACTAAAACATCCTTAAACCTAAACTTGTTAGCTGGGGTTGCATGCTCACCCACCCAAGCATGAACAAGCACCCTATGCATTTTCCTCAGAAAATGTAAAAATCTTGTTTTTAGTCACAGTGTTCATTCCTGGTGCTTGATTATGTAATGATCTTCAAAATCCCTCTAATGTGATCCTGATATCACTGACAGGTAAAGTACATACCATAAACCTTTTACGTTTCCTCAGATCTGCGGGCTATGCCATGTTTAGCATCTTGTTTCACACCATGTGCGATGCTCTGATGTCGCCAACGACAGATAAGATTTCCCCTTCATTTTTAGACAACAAACAATCTCGTTTTGTCCCTCTCTCTGAGACCAAAGCTGAGCACCAGGGGCCACTAAAGATTCATAAAGCCAGATCATGGCACACAGAGCTGGCTGTGTTATCGCTCTCCTGCACACTCTCTGTGCAAAGTTTAAACTGATCCAGACAAGCAGAATGGTGTTGGGCTATTCTAATCTGGCAGGGAGCAAGTGTTAATTTGACAGAGGGGCGACACTAGCAACAGCACAATTATAAAAGCTACTGCTGTGTTTACACTTGCTGGCCTGTGTAACTGCTGAATGAGAAACATAAACAGCTTAGCTGCTGGAATCTGATGGAGTGGGCCTTTGAGCGAAAGCAGTGCACCCTGGGATATGTGCACCCTGGGATACGTGCCGTTACAAACTCCCACTAATGGAATACGAAAATCAGCATATTGTGCAGGACACAAAACAGAGCTTCTTTTTACAGACTGGCGTTCAATGCGAACAAAAGCCAGAAGAGATTTGGTATAGTAAATATAATCTGTTCCAAGCAGTAGGATTGTGTGGCTCTGTGTCTCATAATGCTGTGGGTCACAGTGGTGAGATGTGCCACTCACTCTCGGAATGGAAGAGTTATCAGTGATGTAAAACCATCAGCTGGACTGGTTTGGTTTGTCTAGAGTTGAAAATCCACACATAAAGGATTATATCAACACTCTGGCATGTTCTGGTATCAGGTGGTAGAGTATCAGTAATCTCAATAATCCGTAATCTGCAGAACTGTGTATGAGCCATCCGTTGTTTGCAAGTTTTAGGCAGAATATTAACAGAGCAGCATTTATCTGGAGTCACAATGTGGTCGTGCCACAGCTATTGTGAATAAACTGCCCAGAGAGGCTGGCTCATGCATTCTGCTGCATGCTGTTTGTTGTTAATATCTGATTGGATACTGGAGTGTTGATGATGAACTCTGGCCGTGAATGCTCACAGTATTTCTGTTTCATCCTCATCCAGAAAACCACATAAGAAGCGTTTTTAATGAGTGCCATGTCTGGATTTCTTATCTGTCAGTGCTAAGCATATTTTGGGGTTGGTAAACTGATAAACAAATCATCAGGACTAGCAATTAATGTGCCCCTTAAAATGATAAAAGCCTCTCAAAATGTTTTGTCACATTAGACAATCATCGTTTTACTTCACTAAACAGCATTGAAGATTGAAGCTAGTAAACATAGTGTTTGTATGTGTGTGTATTGGTTTCATTTACATTCTAAGGCAAAACCAGCCCAGAATAAAGAAACTTTTACTTCTAATGGGAAACGTCACTGCACTGGCCGTCACTGTGATGTTCTGCTTCTTTGTTTCAGAGGATTCAGTGAAACATTGATTATCTTTGGATGTCTTTGCAAGCTGTGACTTCTGTGATTTGTTTGTGTTTTTTTGGGAAACTATAGGTAATAAAGCTACACAACTTTACAGAAAAAAATTGCATAAAACTTTAAAGGCATAAGAATAAACAGTAAAAAAATGTATCTTCCTGTCACATATCATACATGTGCAAGCTGCATTATGCTGTTAATATGCTATATTTTATCACAAGGGGTACAAATGAACTTTATAAATGAACTGGTAATTTTTGTATAGTACTGTATTCAAAGGTTCCTCAACATTGCTTTAATCTACTTTATTATTGTGATTTAAACACATAACATCTTAATTTCATGGAAAAGTGATATTTGTTGGTGTCCTAATTGGTCAGGGTCATGGGCTGATGGATACCACATATACTATGATACATTGAGTTGCTTAAATGGATGGTGCAAGTTTGATTCTGGCTCATGTCATTACATGATCTGGTTCACATTTCTTCTCCTCATCATTTTTGGTCTCCTCTCTGTCCTATTAATATTTGGCAAAATACCAAAAACCTACACCTGCAATTCTAATGCCAGTACCCTTCAACTGAAAGTGACTCTCCAGTTCAGGCAGAAGTTTTTCTATCCTTGTCTCAGGCTGTGCTGGTGTTTAAATCATGTCAGACCTCTGACTGGCCTCACAACACTTTCCTCTGATGTCTGTGACAGCAAGATGTTTTCATTCATAGGAACAGAGGGAAAAAAGCCCACAACAACTCAACAACAAATATAAACATGCTAAAGTACACTGGAGTGCTGTGCAACTTGAGTTTGTGACATGTTGTCAGAAGCTTTCGTGTGAAACCATCACCCAACACCACAAACCACCCCCCACCTCCCCCTTGCCTGAGGCCATCTGGGGAAACCTCTGCCTCCAGTTACACTTCTTCAACTACCCTCAGCTCACCCAGACCTTCATACTGAAGACCAAAAGGATCCACTATGACAGGTCTTACCCCGTTCGACTCCACACTTATTAAAGGGCCCCACAGGTACTCTAATCTGCTCACCTGAATTAAGTGCCAGGGCAATGGAACAGACCCCTCACACTCACCGGGGCCAACAAGCTCATGTCTTGTAACATTTGGCTGTAGGTCTCACACACGTTTACCCAGTGTGGTCACAGTCAACCGCACCCAGAATTTAGAATTGAGCACCTGGCAGTTAGGGAGTCACTGACATGTGCCATACGATCACTTGAGCATGGTTGTTTTAGAGAGAAGTAAGAGTAAATGGTATATGAGCAAGTGTGAGTGCACAAAGTTCAAATATGCTTTTATTAAAGACATTTACCTAAAAGATAAACTGCCCCAAAAATCACCCAAAAACCTGTGGCTTTTTGAGTTATTGCTTGGCAACAGCGCTTTGATAATAGACACAGATATCCAATAAAAAAAATTCAATGTCTTATTAAGGGTTTTCTAAATAATGTTTTTGGCAGATAACGTGTTTCTGTAGCTGAACTGGGAGAGCAGTGCAATAGCAACACAAAAGTCATGGGTGAGTCCTAGGGAACATATACTAATAAATTGTATATATTGAGTACACTGTAAGGGTGTTGAATGTTGAATAAACATATCTGCCAAATACATAAAATATAAAAATGTATGATAATATGCATATTAAAACAAAATCTGTCAAATTATATTAATTTAGTCCAACAGTGGGCATTCTGTGCTTTTTAAACAGCATAGCAAGTTGGTGTATTAACATAGAATATATAATTTTGTGCTTATGTGGCAATCCAATCAGTACATACAATTAGGATTTTCCATTTTAAAATGTTTTGTAATCTTAGATTTTACAAGTATTTTAATAATAATTAATTTTAAATAACTCTGTACAACGCTGTATGAAATAAATGAAGCACCTTTCCCTTTTATTCCTCACTGGGAATAATCATGTGGATAGATAATGAGCTTTTGTGCTTCAAAATCAAATTAATATTCTAAGTGATCTTGTTATTCCAGCCTTGAAAGAAAGAGGTCACTGTTGTTTTACTTAAGAATTACTTTTGCGCGTCAAAGCAAAGACTCATTCAATGCATTACATCCATGTTACTTATTTGACTAATGCCATTCACAGTTTTACCCAGTCTCAGAATGTGTGTCTTCAATGGTGTTCAAAGCAGAAAGACACACTCTTATTTTTGTTGCAAACAGCAATATAAGATGAGCTGTGATTGGTGGGTTTGAATGAGTGTCAATATTTGGTGAAAGGGGTCGTACTGGCCTTGCAATGTAAACCAGAAACATTGTCGATGGTGCTGTTGGATATTGTTTTGTGTTTGCGCATCTTAACGAGCCGGTTTGGACAAGCGGCTCATCATGAGGAGTGGCATCCTGAAATCTCATTTCCATTAACTGATGCATACAGTCATGCCAATCCAAAAGCACTATCCAACTTTACAGTTAATTATGCGTTAATGTGAATGGCAGTGTACATGTAATGCTGCTTCAGCACATCTGCTCTTAGGCGTCGCTTCGGTGGAAGCTTGTGATTGTCGCATTTTTACCGCAATCTGCCTTTTTCATATCCGAAAACTGAGAAGCCGACTGGTGTGAAAACAGCAGCAGGAGGATTATAAAAAACGGTAATTAGTTGGTTCAGGACAGGAGAATGAGTAGAACTTGAGGTGAAGTGGCACGTCATTAAGGAATGCTGGTGCGGCTCACCTCTCGCTGCGGGTTTTAAGTCATTTTGGCGTGTAATTAGTAAAAAAAGTTGCTTGATAGATGTGCGGGTGAAGTGCATCGTGTTTTGCTCTAGAGCACACTTTTTCTCTCTGGCAGTCCCTCTGATTCTCTTTCAACACATGCCTGCTTAAATCACCGACTGCTGAAACTAAAACTAACGCCTCGACTTTTCTTTGTTTTTCTTTACTTGTTCTTCCTCAGTTTACAATTTTAGGTTGTAAGAATATTTCTCTACAGTTTCTATTAAGTTACAAAAATGTCAAGTTACTTTGAAAGTTCAAAACGTTCAAAACCGTCCAGTTTTTTATGTTAAGGTTATTGCTTGGTTATAAGAACGTTATTCATTTTTTATTCTGTAACGTTTGTAAAACATTTGCAAAACGTTACACTAACAACTTAAGGATAGCTTTTTTGCTATATGACATAAAAATGTTTTGTTAACATTACTGCAAGAATGTTTTTGATCTCTCAAGTTCTCTTAAGAACTTTGAGAGAACTTTTAGAGGATGTTAGCCAATGTTCCTAGAACGTTCCCTGTTGCCATTTGTGCCGTTTGTAAAAGTAGGTGGAAAGTATATATATATGCATGTACAATGCTCAGCATAAATGTACACCCCACTACATTTGTCAGAAAACCTTTAGTTTCCTTTCAGAATCAACATTTTCTATGAAATACTATACTACAAAATACTCACACAAATGTGGGCCATTGATTGCAAACAAGATTTGTTAATTTGCACACACAAAAACGTGATTTTCCTTACATATTCATTCAAGCCCATGTTGCAAAAATGAGTACACCCCAATTATAGTCTTAGGAGAAAAGCCACACTTAAGACTACAAAATTCGAATTAACAGGCATTCAACCACAGGTGAGTCTAATGATTCATTTAAGAGGTGTCCAGCAGACAGGTGACTATAAAAGGGCATTACTTAACAAAGAAAAGCCCTTCCCATTTCATGCTGTCAGCATTGGCTCCCCATGGAAGAGAAATGTCACAAAATCTGAGAAAGGAAATATTTTCTTTACACAAAAAAGGTGAGGGCTACAAGAGGATCAGCAAAGCTTTACATATCAGTCAAAATACTGTAGCAAAAGTGATCCAAAAATTTAAGAAAGATGGAAGTGCAACCATCTTACAGAGACGTCCAGGCCGT
>JAZGTJ010017081.1:0-12269 GCA_036877575.1 Botia almorhae
GTGTCACATAAAACAAACTTTAAAACAATAAATACTGTTGCCATGGTAACATGCCAAACTATTAAACCACATTCAGGTGTATTTGAGGTGCTTAACGTGCTTTAAATGGCTGACCACTATGATGAGTGCCAAATTTCAGGCCATTAGGATGGCCAAAAGGGCTCTGTAGCACCACAGTGCTTGGGCCCATCATCACTGCTTGCAGCTATATTGTCCCGTTATTTTCAAAATAAATATCCTTCAAATAGGATTCTGACTAGACTCACATTTTATCACTTTTTTATGCCCTTTTGGCATTTCCAGGTTCTGTATGTGAAGCTGAATGACGGAGGCAGTTTGGTCAATTTTGTGTCTTGTTCACAGAGAGGTGCAGGACATACATGAATGAACTGCTGTGATTCTGCTGGGAGCAGTTTTCATACTGATGCAGTGTTACAGAGACTCTTTCTTCTGGCTTTCCTTCTCATCCTCTATTTGACGTTCCTGTGTGTGTCTTTCCTTCTTCACAGACATCCAGCTTTACCACAGTGAGACGCTGGAACTGATGCTGCGTCGCTGGTCTAAACTGGAGAAGGATTTTAAGATGAAGAACGGCCGGTACAACATCAGCAAGATTCCTGACATCTACGACTGCATTAAATACGACGTGCAGCACAACAGTTCATTAAAACTCGACAACACCATGGAAATCTACCGGCTGTCCAAAGCGCTCGCTGACATTGTCATTCCACAGGTGCTGCTGCTTGATCTTTTATACTGTTTCTCTTGTTCTTTCTTCTGCTGATGTGAAACGACGATATCCCATCAGTCTTTACAAATGAATAAATTACAAGTGAATATGGCCAAAATGTTGCTATATGCTAACAGTTGCCTGTGGTTTCAGTTCAGCTTTATATAACACATTCCTCAATGTGCGTTGATTTACAGTGGCTTAAACATTTACAGAAAATTCATTTCAGTACTACTTAGCTGTAGAAAAAAAAAGACAATTCATTGACACAATTATTGTCAAAAAAGGCAAACAACAGCATATCCAGAAATACGGCCTTTATTCTAATATGCAGAAAAAAAGCACAGCTAAACAAAGCACACAGGAAATACAGTATATATAGTCAGTACAATGCCATCAGTTCCTTTGAATACAGCAGCTGTTATTCTGTGAACTTCTTTTGCCAAGCCTTGCTTAAACTTCATCAGGATTGTGGATCAGGATAGATTTCTAATGTGTTAAGATGGATTAAGGTCAGAGGACTGAGGAGGCCATTAGAGGACTTTGAAATGCTGGTCAGGTTTTGCTGGTGGGTGTGGCATCATTATTGTGTTGGAAAATACATTCAGCCTCCAGATTGTATAAGATTTCTGCACCTGAACACTGTGCCTGTTTGTAAAACAAAAGAAGGACAAACGTTTATGAGATTTAAGGGCATTTGTTATGTTGTGAAACAGGATGTGGATGTTGTATTTTGCTCTCTTCAGGAGTATGGCATTTCTCAGGCTGAGAAACTGGACATTGCTAAAGGTTACTGCACACCTCTGATTCGCAAGATCCGCTCTGATCTGCAGAGGACGCAGGATGATGACACTGTTAATAAACTGCACCCTGTGTAAGACAGTCTGTAGCTGAGCTGAACACTCACCACTGTATAAATCCACCAGCAGTCACATCTCTGAAACACTTTCATTCTTTATTCATTTCTTCCACATTTACAGTAGCAGTAAACTCATACTACACAAATGTTGTGACTAAAGAAAATGTAAAATAGTTTCATCTTCATTGTAGTATTTCAGTGTCTTTCAGATGCAATTGTAATTTTCTAATGACAGAAATTATTATGTTAGCACAATTATATTTTTGTGTACAAAAATAATTTGGAACATTTAAGCAGTTTAAAAGATTTTTAAGACCAAAAGAAACATTAAAGTCGAGTGTTTCTAAACTTGACGGCAGTGTATGTTGTTATGTAACAGTTGAGGTTTTGACTAGTGTGTTGTTTGATGTTTCTGTCCACAGGTATTCCAGAGGTGTTATGTCGCCAGAACGTCATGTGCGCACTCGACTTTACTTCACCAGTGAAAGTCACGTACACTCACTGTTGTCCATCTTGCGTTATGGAGCCCTCTGTGATGTGAGTCTTCAATAAATCCTCTCAGAGAGTTTTTAACAAGTGCAAGTGAACACCCTGACTGTCGCCAAGCCAAACTGAATCTTGCTGAAATTGAAGGATTGTTTTTGGTTTGATGGTTTTCTCAGGAGACTCAGGACGAGCAGTGGAAGAGAGCCATGGACTACCTCAAAATTGTCAGTGAGCTAAACTACATGACACAGATAGTCATCATGTTGTATGAAGACCCAAACAAGGTACCAGAACATCAACACACACGTCTTTTACAATAATTTCAAACTAAAAAGGAATAGCCAGTGTTTTGTTAAATGAATAATGCAAAGAGGACACAGTGGAAAATTCGGTGTTATTTATTAGTAATCAAAACTATGTATTAAAAAAAAGAAAATTATAAGCATAATAAATCTCCATGATCATGCATGATGTATCGAGAAATTTATTTAATATACTAAGAACTTTCTGAACACTTTATTAGGAACACTATATTAACTCTCGGAAGGGTGTCACTTTGTGCTCTAGCCTCAGTTCTTGGATTTTGCAAGATTCTCAAACATTTCTTTGAGGTTCTGGTCCATCTTGATATTATTGCATCACATAATGTCTGCAGGATTATCAGCTGCACAGTCATGCAGCGACCCTGCAGTTCTCCCTCATCCCAACGGCTGCATTCAGATCCACTGACTGGGATGCACTGAAGAACAGAATGATGGGATATGAGATGTACTGTATGACGCTGTTATTAATCTTGTTCTGTGTTACTGATGGCTTCTGAATTGTAGGATCCTTCATCTGAGGATCGTTTCCATGTGGAGCTGCACTTCAGTCCTGGAGCCAAAGGCTGTGAGGAGGATAAGAACCTGCCATCTGGATTTGGCTATAGACCAGCGTCACGAGAGGTTAGAGATGTTGTCTTCAAATGAAACATCTTTTCATTTGGAAGTCATCTGCTCTTGACGTTTGGAGGAACTGTTTTCACATACAGTGTTTTCTTTTAAAGAAATATTTGTAAATGCACTTCATGTTGAATGTGTGTAAGAATGAGGACTCGAGGAAAAAATCACAGAATGACAGTGACGAGGAGTCTGCCGGCGCCAAGCGTGACGAGCCTGATCGAGCTCTGGTGATGTTCCGCCCAATGGTATCAGATCCCATCCACATCCACAGGAAGTCCCCTCTGCCCCGCTCCAAAAAGATCGGCTCTGTGGAAGTAAGTTGTCATTCATAACAGGGTTGATCCTCTCGTTTTCAGTAAGAGTCTCCAAACCAAACAGCATCATCAGGTTCTTCTCCAGTTATACAAGTTCTTCATGTAGTGTTTGTTTCAAGTCTTCCCTGATCATGTCAAAAACAAAAGCTCTTTCACAAATGAAATGAAGATGGTATAAAGACAGGGACAGTCTGGAGTCCAGGACAGAAGCCTGTTCACTGAACAGCCAAAAATGTTCTTTGGTCAATAAAAAAACAAATGAGTACAAACTAGAAGTCACGGATGCCAGCAGAGGGATGCGGCAAACTACACAGTATGTTGAATACACATTCTCTAGCCCTGTGTCACTCACAGTCTTCCTCTGAGTCTACACATGGTGATTGAGTGGGCTTCAGTGTGCAGTGAGGAGCATGTGAAGATCTTTCTGAAACTTAAACAACACACAGGACAGTCTACTACAGTCTCATGCACAAGTGTGCTGTTTGGGACAGTTAATAATTTGCACACACCCAATCATTCTTAATTACACAGTACAGAAGTATTGTCATCAAAGCTATGAAATATGGAAGTATGGAGATGTTGATAGTGACAGAATGTTGAGAAACCACACAATCTTTAGAAGTTACTCAACTAATCTTGCGTGAGGATGTTTTTATATAGTATGGAGGGAGTTCCCATACACACTTGGGCATCTTTGTGCTGCTTTCCCTTCTCTATCCGGTAGTGTATATACTGTACTGTGTATATATATATTTATATTTAATTATTTATTTAAACAATTCTAGTTCAAAAATTGCATGAAAAATTGTTTGTTTTCAATGTGCAATTAATGTTAGTTTGTCACATCCCTCTGTGTATAAATAAGCCTTTACATGTCCTGGACTTTTAATAACTGTGCCAAAACCTTTCAGTGTCTTTTCATGAAATTCCATTTTGAGTTGTTTGAGGTTTAAGGGATCATGCTGGTGCACGATCCTTCAGCTTGAGTATCAAGAGTCACAGGATTTACTGAAGTACAGTAACAGAAGATTATACTAATTATTAATACAACTGAAGCACTGTCAGAACATTGAGTTGTACAATTCAAATGAAATCAATGTTCTGTGTTTAGGTTTATTAGTTGAGACAAATAAATTTCCATCATCTATATGTTTCTAAACCTGCATTTTTCCTTCTAATGTCCATCTCATACCACAGTAAACTACTGCAACATACCACTAAACGATCAAATAATCACCAACATGCATGTGCAATGGCAAGACAATTATTTGCACAGTTTTTTAGACCGTTAGGAAATATCAAGAACAAAGTCACTGTATCCCAAATATTTCCCAAATTTAAGAGCCACATTCCGCCACGTAAAATGACCATTTATCACAGAAATATATTAGGAAACTTCCCCAGTATACAGGTTGATCAGAGCTGGATCAGGACGAGCACAATCCTGTTTTATTACAAATTGAATTAAACAGACCATAGGCATCAGTTTTAGACACCTAAAGTAAATGGTTACCTAAGTAACCATTGACAGAAATGCCTGAAGTTTGGCCAAAAATATAAAGATGCTGAGCTGCAAACAGATCTTTGAACGCTTTGAAAGCCAGCATGTGCATACAGTGATGAAGTGCAATGATGTCATGTCAACATACCTGTGATGGTGTCTTGTTGGAATACAGCTCATGTGTACTGTTGAGATGAAGTTTAGGAGGCCTGCTCTAGGTTCAGTGGATGTAGTGATGGACTGCACTGAGCTGTGAAGGTACGTTTATTGCCTTTGAAATTCACTTATGTTCTTCCCCAGATTTTCTGCTTCCTCAAGAAGGGGGGGCGAGGGGGGACCTTGTCCCTTCTTGTTCATGTTTTGAATTCTGTTTTGCAGAAGTTGCGAGGATTATGTATATGGGTTTTATGTTTATAGAGTTTTTTTCACTTTTTTTCTTAATGTTTGGGACATGTATTTTGATTTGTTGTGATATGCAATACCGTGTACTGTATTAGGAAACGGTCTCTGTAATATATATTTGGAATCTGACATAGCATTGACAGTTGGCAAAAAAGATTTTTCCAAACTGGTAATTATGTGTGAAGTTCTGTGGTTTGTGATTTTAATATCTACAGAACTCAAGAACAGTGCATCCCATTTGAAAATGAAGCTTTTTAGTTTTTTTAATTAGTTTGATACAACTGAGTTTTAAGAACATAAAAGGTTGGTCACCTTTAGCATGGAAAAAAATGTATTCAAATGAGATTGCAAAATCACCTTATAACAAATTTCCACCAAATCTAAAACTGTATGTGGCCTGTGATTTTTCAGAATGGTCTCTTTTAGGTCTGGTCTCTTAATCTGGTGACCTAGTTTCACCTCTGTCTCTTTCTGGAGACGGAGCTCTTAAAGCTGGATGCAGCACCTGTCTCACGCTCTCTTCAGGTGTGCTGTTGGGTTGACATGCTAGTCCACTGAATCACTTTCACTCTGGTCCTGGATTTCACCTTGGCGTTCCTCAGAAATGCAGCTGTGGCCTGAGATGTGTGTTTTGGGTTATTATCAAGCTATCAAGATCATTATTATGATCCAGGGCATGGAGAGATGGGAGCATCTTCTCAGTCTGTATTCCATAGTGCCATAGGTGAAGTGCAGTTCCCTCACACTTCCAGAACTGATACAAGCCCTCGGAACATCTCCACCTCCATGTTTTACTGTGGCTACCAAACATTTATCATTGTATTCTTCTGACGCCGTAGTTTGGACACCATCAGCAGACCCAGTATTCTTCACCTTTGTCAACAAAGTCCTGGAAAATGCTAAATCAGCTTTTGTGTGCGTGGCCTTTAGCAGTGGATTCTTGTGTGGATGACAAGTTTGCACACACTTACTAGCAGTGCACTGTACATCATATTGTGTCAGGTGAAATCACCCCGGCTTGACTTTCTACAGCTTGAGCTTCCTGTGATGGGCTTGCATGGTGGTTTCCTTCAGCTCATCTTGATCCTGGTGTTAGCCTCTGTGGAGGGCCTGGATGTCTGAGAGAGTTACTACAAGTTCCCTCTTGCAAATCTCGTTTGCAACTGACAAACCAATGACGCTTCAATACCTTAAAGGATTTTATACAATCAAATATGAATTATAAAGAGATACCAAAGAGATGATTTCTCCAAGATCTGTAGCCATTAGTCTATAGGCTGCAGCCCCTGTGACCATCCAGAGGATGTGTGTGCTCGGAGACTGGATGGAAAATGAAGTGTATGATCTAGTGTTTATGTATGACTGGGGTTGGTATTAAATTTTAATATTCATTTCTTTTGTTGTTTTATTGTAATAACTTCAAATGTATTGTGCAGTCTGATGTGGATTACTGTTGTCACACATTGCAAGCGTTCAGTTTTGTCCTCACACTCCGCACGACACCACTGCTTTAAATGTTGCTGTGTTTGAGCATCGTCCCGCGAGAACTTCAGCACTACAAAAGTCTTTCAATAATCAAAGTACCTAATTTATAACGGCAACTGCACATATTTTAATCAAACAAAAGCTTTTCTCTCACAAATATATCTTTAAAAAATGTCCTTTTATCGCCACCGTCTTGTATTTGTTTTCTTTTTTAGTCCCCATTGGTGAAAAACTTTATCAAGACCCCTGCTGGCAAAGTATGAGCGCACATACCTCTCTGTCTTCTCCTGAGCAAAGGTCTTTTTAGAGAATGTTGATGGACACACAGCTGGACTGTTGTTAACGTTGCATGATTGTGCTGTTTCTGCCCCCTGTCTCACTTCCAGGAAGAAAGCCCCCTGAGTGTGTCTAGCCCTGACTCTATAGGTACCTGGATACATTACACCTGTGGTGTTGGTACTGGGCGTCGAAGACGCAGATCAGGGGACCAAATAACTTCCTCCCCAGTCTCCCCCAAATCACTGGCTTTCACATCCAGTATTTTTGGCTCATGGCAACAGGTTTTTACCAGTTTAATTCATTCTTCACACGACCGCTAACTTCTTGTTAATGCACACTCAAGAACTTGGCGGCAGTCAGCAAGGACATCTAACCAGCAGATAAATCAAAAGAGAGAATGTCTACTTTATTCATCATAGTGTGTGTTTAATTTTAGACCCATATTATAAAATGATTGTTAGTTTCATTAATATTAGCTATTTACCATTTTTAAGTACATCAGTGGCTGCTTGCTCTGCATGTATTTTTCCCCCTTTTTTGTTCTTCATAAGTCTACTAATCCAGTTATGGATTTATTATTTTATTTTTCTTCTAAAAATAGGCAGTGGTGAAATGTGTTTCACTTCTGAAATGACTTTTCAAGCTGATAACACAAGGACGAAGCTGTTTCTGTGGTCTGTAGGTTTCTGTGGTGGGTGGTCTGTAGGTTTCTGTGGTGGGTGGTCTGTAGGTTTCTGTGGTGGGTGGTCTGTAGGTTTCTGTGGTGGGTGGTCTGTATGTTTCTGAGGTGGGTGGTCTGTAGGTTTCTGAGGTGGGTAATCATTCAGATGAATAACACAGTAACTTGAAGCCAATTAACTTTAATCAAAGTTACAGCAATAATAACACATAAGGGTGAACTTGAGGTTTAGCCTCCACATCCATCTCTTTTCAAACCAGGTGCTAGCAGTGTTTCATGGGGACCGTTAACTAGTTTCAAAGCAGGTGCTAGCAGTGTTTCATGGGGACAGTTAACTAGTTTCAAAGCAGGTGCTAACAGTGTTTCATGGGGACAGTTAACTAGTTTCAAAGCAGGTGCTAACAGTGTTTCGTGGGGACAGTTAACTAGTCCTCCTCAAAACACTGCAAACTTTTCATGATTACCTCAATTCCCAAAGAATAAAATCAAGTAGTTTCTTTCAAGTATCAAGTAAATTCTTTCAACAAGAATTTATTTCTTGTTGAATGTCTAATTGTATTTGGAATGGATGTTAATGATGTCTTAATGTTAACTTTTACACATTTAAATACATTTTTTTAAACATCTTTGCAGGTTATGACGTAGTTATGGAAACAGGGTTGTACATTACTAATCTAGACATTTCTTTCATGACACATTTGATACTGGAATCTAATCTTTCTTATGAGGAAAAATAACTTTATAAATATTTCAGATTAGGATTGTGGTTGTTGTTACTGCTTACAGTCATGAATCTAAAATCACAACCCTTTGATTTAGGCCCAGAGGAGGTTTTTGTAATGTTTTTAATGGTTATCGCTTCACTAATCTGCATCTTTATCATTATTAGCTAAATCTCAAATCTTTTCATTCATCTGCTGAGCTCCATTAGTTGTCCTTTGCAACATGCTCCATTTCAGTGTCCAAAAATAAATTCTGAACATTAATTTCAGATGTATGTTTTGGGTAGATGTTGCCTGGCTTCTGAAACTCATCTCTGCTTTAAACCTTTTAACACTCATTGATGACTATCCTTTACCAGATCAAACTTACATTTCCTGTTCCTGAAATTCAGCAGGAAGTTAAGAGTGTCCACTTAAGACATTAACAAAAGTGGTTTTCTTACAGTTGAAATGGCATTGGATACCCAGGTCACATTCTGATACTATGAGTGTTTGTGGTTTTTAGAATCACAAATGTTTTAGGTTGATTATAACCCATGTGTTATAATTATGTTCACGATAAATATAAGACTGTTTATGGGACATTAGATGGCCTATATAAAACTGACATTTTTAAACATTGTCAAAGCAGGAATCTAAGCATGAAACTTAGCGGCCCCAAAAGTATTTTGACACTTGAGGCCCAGTTATCAAATGTTTGATGCTATTGCATTAGATAACACAATGTCAGAGCGTGTCGTTTACACACTACAACATTTCTCAGAAATAACTTCACTAAAAAATGCATCACAGCATTTGGTTAAAAGTACAAAATTGCTCGGAAAAGTAGATATATAGAGTAGATCTATGAGTCCCCACAGATGTAGCTCAGTATACTGCTATAACTGGACATGTTCCACAAACGTTTGACAACAGTAAATTGTATGTGCCAAGTTTAATATTGTGTAATGTTATTTTATTTCCATATTTCTTTTAAATTAATGTGACTGGGTTTGACATTGTTATATAATGCAAAGACATGCATACAATTGAAATGTGCCATAAGGGTCCAGATACCGTTTGGAGCTACTAGATTACTATTGGGAATATCAATATCCCCATTGACAAGCTTTAATAGTTGAGGACTAGACTGAGTCTGTAATATTTACCGCGTTTACTCAGTGGTTAATGACAGCTGAGGGAAATAGGGAACAATAAATGACCATTAGGATTAGGTGATGTCCAGGTGTTTTTGCATGAGTAGTGAGGGTGGGCACAGAGACCTCTGCTTTTTTTAATTCTTAATGCCTCTTCTCATATATCATAATTGCATTTGTTTATAATTACATTACATAATTTTCCATGCGTTTGTCTTGATTATGTGCACGAAATTGAAATGAACTTGGAAGAACAAGGGCTGAGACCTTTATGTTCCTGCTCCGTTTTTCTCCCCATGGGCACTAATGTATTTTATTTTAAATTGTCCATCTTCATTTGTGAATTTATTCTCTGCAACTGTTGCCATGTTTGTTCTCGTATCCTCCTGCATCTCTGGTCTCATTTCCTGTCTGATATGGAATGGAGTCTGTGTTGCAGTGGGTTGATGCATGATCCATTTCTGTTTTTTCTTTCTCTGTAAACTCATATTTTCAGTGCTGCTTGTTAACACCTGTCTGTCTGGAAAAGGCCTGTATTCTTGAACACAGTTTGAAACAGAATAAGAATGTTTGTTATGACGTTCTGTCTTTTGTTTGGTTCCTTCAGGTTCTGTCGGAGAACAACAGTCACGTCAGACCCAGCAGACTGCACGCGGATCACAAGCTCACCACTGGAATAGGTAAGATCAGCTGTCACAGATCATATCCTGGATGCTCTGATTTGAGTGCACTTCATTAAGGTGGAAGTGTGATGAAATTGTCACAATGCTGTGATCTTTGTGTGGTTGCTCTCTCTTGACTCTGTCACACTCAGTGGTTCAGTCATTTAAGTGCAATGTGGAGTTATGTAATACGTTTAGTAGGCTTTACACTAAAGCACACTGTACTCTTTAAGATTTTTGCCACACAGCCAACTAATACAGTACTGACTTGTTTTCTCATATATGCTTGTAATGTCATTTGTGTATTTGTAAAGTTTATTCAGGGTCATTAAAAAGCTCCTGTAAATCACACTGTAGAGCTTTGGGTTCTCTGGGCTGGTGAAATGTAAACCTTACACGCAGTGTAATTCAGTTTGGATATAAATGTGTCTGAATGCATGGGTGTAAATATAGATTGAGCAGGTTTGCTGCTGCAGCGATGAAAAATGATTGGAACTCAATCAAAATGCTGAAACAGGGTGTGACACTTTTATGAGCTCATAATAACTGAGAGACTACATGTAGTTCTTGTACGTTTATAACTCATATGTCACATTGCAAGACCTGATTCACTTCATTTAAATTTTAACCCAAAATCTAGATCAAGATTTAGATGCAATACATGATATCATATTATTAGATCAGATTATTCAAATCTTGTTACAACAGTTTATTTCTTACCATTATTTCACATGAGAATAAAACACACGTTAGACACCTGCATGGTGATATAGAACAGAAGCCCAACTTAACCTGTTAGTGTGATTTATTAACATGACAAAGTCAACTAGCATCTGTAAAAGACGAAGAGCTACTGTTGTCATGTTTATTACATTGACATGTAACTCATCACTGGCACATACTGTACTCTACTCTATAATCTCCATGTTAAGAATTTTCACCAGACCAGAGGAGTGTGTGAATTAAACCTTACAAAACATACAACCATTCCAACATATATATTTCAATGCAAATTACAGCCCATACCTGAAGTGTAATAGATATGATGTCACTGGTAAGTGGCGCCATGATATAGACATATGTCTTCATGTAATGTTACCTACAAATTCCTGTTTGTAATTTTTGCTTTTTGCTGCTGTGACTTTTGCTACTTGACCAGTGATAACAGCCCGAAGTCTATGTGAAATACCAGTTTAAAACATATGACCCAAAAGCTTATCTCTCATTGGTTACAAAGCATTAAAAATAAATCGTTAGTTTGTTACAAACGTTTACAATTTTCATACAATTGAAGGCCCACACAAGATTTGATTAAGAATCATTGTTTCTTTTTAACGTTGTGGCGAAAGTTCACGCTTTGTGTGAATAGTCACATTTTCAGAGAAAACTCACCTTTAGTTACCATGACAAAAGACATTACTGTCATAATGGGATGTTTCAGTGAGGCTGCACGTCTCCTCTGTGGCAAGAATCTTGTAGAAATGCATGCTGCATGCATTGCGCGGTGTGTCTCCTGAACACACGAGTGCTGTATGTATCTCTCTAACTCTCATCAGGATCTCACTGTGCTGGCCTGTTTAGCACCATGGTGCTGGGCGGCTCCTCCAGCGCACCTAACCTACAAGATTACGCTCGCGCGCACCGTAAAAAGCTGACCTCTTCTGGCTTCTTAGATGGTATGTGCAAACACGCACACACACCTTCTGAAGGTGTTCGAAACGACAGGAGTTTGTGTTGCGTTGAAGTGATTCAGATGAGGTCCTTCATGATTTGTTGTTGTTTCATTTGTTTACGTTTGTGTACACATTCTCACCTGTGGCTTGATTTATTTTAACATTGGAACCAAATATTACTTTGTCGGTCAGCTTTGTATTGTAATTACTGTAATGTATCACTGTGGCTTATGTAGTGTAGATCAGTACATATATAGTTATGACACTAGATGACACTAGAAATATGATGAGATGATGATACTAGAAATATGATGAGATGATGACACTAGAAATATGATGAGATGATGACACTAGAAATATGATGAGATGATGACACTAGAAATATGATGAGATGATGACA
>JAZGTJ010017082.1:0-12268 GCA_036877575.1 Botia almorhae
GGCATCTGGAACAGAATAAAGGTGTGAGGTCAGTCATTAGTGTAAAGCAGGATGCAGCATGGTGACAGTCAAGGCAGCTGAGAACTTCAAGTGACTCTGGAT
Source organism: Botia almorhae (assembly GCA_036877575.1). Lineage (NCBI taxonomy): Eukaryota > Metazoa > Chordata > Actinopteri > Cypriniformes > Botiidae > Botia > Botia almorhae. The sequence continues at coordinate 103 of JAZGTJ010017082.1, forward strand.
TAGAGAGGGCAACATCACAGCCTTGAGGAAAGATTAGTGTCAGCTCTAACACACTGCTGTTAGTATCTGAACTTAGCTGTCACTGTGAGGGTCATGCTGAGAAACCCAATAAGCTTGGGTGGAGAAACCTTAACAGTGTCACTCCATCACAAAGATACATTATTAAGTAAATAACTGGGTCAATAGCCTTCTGATCAAGTCGAGTATGTCATGATAAATACAAATCGCCAGGCAAGACTTCATCGTTTGGTGATGATGAGACTGATGAAAAATAAAAGACCACGGCCAATGGAACAACAGGAGGTAAATGTGATAAAACTTTGATTGTATCTGTACTGTGAACTTGATTTGAGCTATTTTGAACACAATCTTCCCTCAATGTCTCTGATAAAGCACTTCAGAGCCCGTCCTTCCCCAGACTGGCCCTGACATATCAGTCACCACTGCACGTTCACAGGGGTCTGATCACATGGTCTGAGCTATAAAAGAACCATAGAAACACCCTGTAGCACCTCAGAACTGTCTGCTTTAGTGGCGAGTAATCTGTTCCATTTGGTCTGCTCGGCTTGACGCCCACACACTCATGTGAAATGAAACCTGTAAATCTTTGACTGAAGGTGGCCAATTCTAATAAGATGAGCACACATTACAATGTAGACCATCTCCCCTGGAGTCTATTTAATAAATAATAGATGTCCCTTGCTCAAAATTGCAAAGAGTGACCCATGGGTTAAGTAAAGAGTAGCAAAGAGTTCACCCTTGTGCTTTAGTGGACTTCAATAACCTACTAATTGGTTTTATAAACTATCATGTTTATTTATTAGCCTGCTACTCTTCCTGTGTGCACCTCGCCACAGGTTGCAAGCGTACATAAACTCTTTAACACTTTTGTGAACATTAAGGTGGCGAAATAAAGTAATCCCATCACCTCAGCACCTGCATTCCTGCTGTGAAGCTTCTCCCAGCAGCCTCGCTAAGAAGCTAATTGATGGTTGTTAGGCGGCCAGACGTCAGGTAACTGTCAGACTGTTTGATGTCTTGCCACTGTTTGTTCGGCAGTGTCTGATCTCTGACTATATGTTGTCTGGGACAGATGTTTGTCCAAATCTGTCATGGCTCATCAGTCAACTACAACCACAGCCGAGGAGATCTGGATTCAGTGCACAATAAATGTATTTAAAAGGCTCGGCCAGGTGAAACAGTGTTAAAGTCCTATCAGTTCCCAGACAATTGCATGTATTGATTTTGGGACACAGGTTTAAAATGTAGAAATTGTTTTAAGATCTTCGCTTTACAACACAGCTGCCTGCGCTTAAAAACTACCCTAGGAGTAGGTGAGTACTATAGAACCAAAAAAATATTCTGAACAGTCTGTGAAATACTGTTGTTTTATGTTTTTATGTTGTTTGATGTTCAAAATAGGTCATGGTAACAGCTACAAAGCTGATGGCCAATTTTCACTAGTTTTCGTCATCAACTGCCACACACATGCATTAGGAAAGCAAATGATTCTACTGATGCTGTCACAAAAATGTCACCCTATCCAAAAACAAAAACACAAGGGGAGAGAAAATGGCTTACCATTACCAAATACAGCACAAACTGCTGACAATTATTCTAGCTTTAATTCATATCACGGCACCCGAAACGTCAGCTGCAAGAACCACAAAGTCTGAGTGTTGACACAAGTGGTTGCTAAGTCTTTGTAAACAATTTGAACGAGCACAAGAGTAATGGAATTCAGTTTCCCTGTGTCTATAACTGTCACCTCTCCTTTACCAGACAATTAAAAAGATAAAATTAAAAGATCAAAAGTCAGCAAGACAGCAACACGCATTAATTTAGATGGCTAATAAGTAGCATGCACAATCAATATCACACTGCTGGGCTCTGTTTTGCTCGCCATATTAATGGGAAATAATCATGTTCCCTAATTACACATGCAAAATTACACATCCATCACCAACTATGTGCATCAGAGTTTAATGCTTTTCCTGCACACTGATGATAATATAGCAGACAGCTAGGGAATATTCTTACAAATGATTATTACGGTATGAATTGTTATTACAATAGCTATATCTTGGAGAGCGATTATTTCAGGGGAAACAATTTCATTGTTTATGGCTATATATTAAAATATGCAAAACCTAACCAATTTTAAATCGCATTTGTTCTTTTTCAGTTTCTACATATCTATTCTGCATAGATTTTGTGGCTATATGTGCAGATTACACATCTGTAAATAAAGTACAGTTCTGAAATACAACAAAGCGTAACGACTTTAAAGAAGGTCCTGAAGTTGACATCTAACAAGCTGATTTTCATTCATGTTTCAGTCTGTTCCAAAGCTGATCTGAGCTGAAATACACTTTTTTATATCTAAAGGGACTCCTCACTTTCCGGTCTGTGGTGTGTTAAAATACAAAGCACACCTCATGCAGAGCAATCTGTTTAGTCTCCTGAGCCAGTCTGATTCACTCTCTTTTTCCACAGAAAGTTGCAGGCTGGCAGCAGTTTCACAGTCATTTAGCCAATCCTCAGCACTTTTAAGATTAAATATCTTATTTATCTGCGTTTCTTTTAGTCACAAGCACAAACAAAACAATTGTAAGTCCCTGTAATCCACAGCACAAACAGGTGTTATGGACATACAGTGGAATCTATAAATCAAACAATATTTGCTTGTGATGTTATTTTAGCATGCGATTGGGTAAAGAATCTACCAAGCTAACTGCGCAATCATGTCTAAATCTGCACTTTTAGTGGCTGATTAAACTGGATTGCAGGTTCTTACCGAATAAAACAGGATTTTGTGCTGAAATCCTGAATTATCCCCTCAGTTTAGAGAAATCAGGAATTTTGTGTTGTGATGGGCATCATGCTGCTGTCTGATCTGTAGTCCCATGCTGGTATCTGATGGTTTTGAAGAACTTCTAAAAGACATTTGAACATGAATAAACAGAATATTACACACCACCAAAATGGTTGGTTAATTTAAGATGCTTTAGCCTAAAAATAAATAATGAAAAATTGAAAGTGATTATTAAGCAGGCAATAAAAACAGCATAAAAGGATTTTAATGCTGTTTGGAGATTTCAAACAGAGGCTGTGTCACATCGCACTGGGGTGACAAAATAAATAAATATAAACAATATGCTTGAAATCCCAGCATGCAGTTTGCAAAGATGACAACAAACTTGTTCATTTCCAAGCACTCTTTGACTGTGAAATGTAATAAAGACATGCAGTCAAAGTGTGATAGCACTGGAATAAAGCTTTAATAGATCTGTCATGCCACGGATCCATCACCTGTTTGACACTCAATTCCACTAAAACAAATTATATTGTGCCAAACGTTTTATGAAACGTTGCGTTGTATAGAGTAACCAGTGATACAAATACAGAGTGCTTGTTCATGCAGTTCAGTACTGTCATATCATACCTTCAGCTAGCATTAGTCTGCTTCATTGGTATTAAATATTCACAACATTTATGATTAAGGGATGATCATATAAAAGATGCATCATGGGGCCTTAGAACATACTGTGGCACTTCAGTAGCTCCTGCTGTGCATGAAAACCGGTCAAACCTGCCAATATTCCATCAGTGCTGGAGTCCAAGCAGCTGGGCAGCAGATAATGCCATCTGTCTCTCTGTAAATTACCCCCTCAGGTTGTTCTCCCATTCTAAGACCAGTTTCTGATAGGGTGACCTTCTGCACAGTCATGAAAGCTACGTTACATCATAAACTGCCCAGCATCACCACCATCAATTTCCACTAGGTCTCAAGCATAAACCCTTAACCGCATTGTGCTTAAAACCCGCTCAGTGGCCAACATGAGAATTCTTGTCATAAACCTTTGCCCTACAGCTAAAGCTGCTATGAGGTCTGGGGCCATGGACTTGGGCTACAAATATTCATTACTCATTACTCCAAACTGTTGTTTGTTTAAATTTCCTCAATAATATACTGTATACTGTATTCCATTTGGGAATGCAGATTAAATATCTCCCTCATATGTCAAAATTTTTCAATAATTCAACATGACAATTCCTAGGAAGTCCAGAGCTAACACATATAGATATGATACTCATGGTTAAAAAGATTTAATCCTATATATTTGTCAGTTATATTTACTACTACATAAGGACTACATGGCATTTTTTACTTTCAAAATAATGGGCAACATTCTGAATTATGTATCAGTGTTTTTGTAATTCTATAAAATTTTAGGTAATGCAATCATAGTCTTTTTTCAGCAGAGAACTCCATTGAATATGGAGTATTTTATTATTAATATTTATATTAATTATAAATATTAATTAAAAACTATATTTTTACCTGACATTGAGCCAACAATGTTAGAATTTGCCAGACACTGGGACAATATAATGGACAAAAATGTTTTTAACTGGCTGAGAAAAAACCCTGTCAAGTGGTAAACTTTAGGGAAAAACCCCTCTTGCTGTTTTGATCATGTTGTTTTGATACCAATGCTAACCAACCTTTGGTAACTATAATAATCTGAAGATGCTGAAGAAACTCGTGAACTTTAGACCCCCACTAATTATTTGCACATCAAACAAGAAGTATTGAGTGCCAGAGCCATGTTGTGAGAGCGCGAGACAGCAATTATTAGCTCTCTCTTAAAGATTGGTGGGTCACTAACTTAGACGTATCCTTCTCAACAGCTAAGAAACCAAAAGCACACCACATATAACCTGGTTCATACGTCAACTACTCCAGTAGTAGTTCTGTGCAACCTAGAAATAATGCAATGCATGGGCTGCTATAGAATAGAACAACAGAGCACATTTATTCCTATGGGAAATCTTGTGGTGGTGCATACGCTCAGCTCAATGGGTATAGAAAGGCCTTTTTTGCAACCCAGTGTTTTAAGTTAAGCACAACAGATAGAAGACTTATTAAAAGTGCTCTACAAGAGCTGGCTAACAAGGAAATATAAAAATTCCGGTCTTCATATAATGAGCAAGTAAGCCTGTTAATTGCCATGAGCTAGACCAGGAGCATTAGTCTTCAAACAAATCCAGCATTAGAAGAACCATACAGCCTAGTGCTGCACAGAATGTTTCAGTGTCGAGAAGAAATATGCAGCGCCTGCAATGTCACTGTTGGGATGCCCACTGGGGTACAAACAAACCCCCATCCATCATTTTCCTCTCAGCCATAGCTGTTTAACTGTTAAACAGACCCTTTATCAACACTGACAGCCCCAGCTCGCTGTTAACAGTGGCGGGGTATCTTACCTTCTGGATGCATGGGGATGCATTGAAGAGGGGCTGAAATGCACTGCCCGGCGTGATGGAGTGGACAGCATGTGCGTGCCAGAGCAGGAAAGTTCATCAACAGCTGGATCAAAGGTGCTGGCAGAATCTGCATCCATCTGCCAAGCATCACAAATGGTCACACAACTTGTCACTGTACTGAATACTGATGTTTTTAGGTAGTAGCATTGTCTGGAAGTTTTGGGGAGTGGGGGTGGTGCATGCACCAGCCAAGAAACCAGCTTTTTATAGGTATTATCTTAAAAAGTCACAGCTAGAAATCACAGTACAGCAATTAACAGCAGAATGCCGTGGCATTTATTAAACGGACTCTTAAGTTACATTCATTACCTATTACTGGAATAGATTGCCCAGATCTCAGAATTTTAAAGTTTGTTAGTCTTCTTATGTTTACACATTTTTCAACTACGACATTACATTACATTTTCAGCACAGTTTCTGAACTCATATCATGGTGATCTCTTACCAAGCTTTACTAATCCCCTACTTCCAAACTGTGTTAAACATTTGTTAGATAACTTTTTTAACAGATGATGAGAACTGCCAAATCTAAGTCCATTAGCTGTAGCCACTATTTGCTGCTCACATAGAGAAGACTGGATAAACATTCGACCTGTAATGCAATGCAGAAGGATTTGTGTTCAGGGAAAATGGCTCCCCTGAAGAAAAGAGAATTTGTTTCCCACAGCACTGCATATGGCAGTTTTGCTTTTGAGCACATCCATCCAATATCAAACTCGACATGGTTTTCGGGCAGCACATATTGACTTCCAGCTATTAAAAATCTCAGTGTTACCAATCCAGCAGTACCAGTCATGCCCAGACTGCTAAGCAGTTAGTTCATACATCAGCTCCTCTAATTTGAGTCTGTAGCTATCGATATTGATTAGCCTTCCTTGGTATTCCTCTTGGAGGACTGTCTGTCGAAGTCTTTACTGTAAGTTGTCGCTCACCCACGCATCAATTAGACAGTGAGAGGGCAGGCAGCTGTCTCAATGAGAAATGATAGGCCGAAAAGTTTAACAGCTCACCACAACTTTACGAAACCAGTAAAGGTAATCTAAGGCCACTGCAGGGGTGAAGTTATAAAATGTACAACAGATTGTAGCCGAAGCGAAGTACAAAAACATTATGAAACATAACTATTAACATTGAATTGGCAGTTAATAACGTTTAACACCTTCACTTTTGTAGCTCCTATGAGGGACTATACAAGCTGGAAAATCAACAGGGTTTGTAACATTTTACCTCTAAATCATCGAGGCAAACAATCAATATAAATATTTAAACCTTTCCCCATTCTCCCAAGTAGTGAAAAAATTATGAAATAGTTGAAGAACTTTATAAATATTAGCCACTTTTTCAGTTCAGTCAGCAACTGTTTAAACATTTATTAGGGCAGCAGACAGGTCTGTTTGGCTCTGGAAGGAATTGTATTTTCCCATAATTAATTCATAATTGATCTGGAAATAAAATACACCTTTGTGGTCAAATATATCACAGTTTTCTCCAGCATTTGTTGCTGTGGTGCCGAGTACTTACGGGCATTGGCTGTAAATATCATTTAGAGTGAAATGCAATTACAGACTACAGGAGCCAGTGCTAGTCACATCTATTATACAGATGAACCTGACAACTGCACATTGCATTTGGCTTTATGAGTAAAACACCCCTGTGCTTTACTTTGCTCACCATCTCACATTCTCAGGCAATGAATTGTTGAAACACTCCCAGCAATATCAAACTTAGATGTAAGCGATAATGTACTGTCAGCTGGGCACTATTGTAAACAAAACCCTTACAGGATGATTAGGATTTGGACGGGTCTTGAATTATCCTCATCCTTGAATCATGTTTATTGATTCTGGTTATTCTTCATCTTTTTGCATTCACAGGTGGTGTGTTTGTTGTCTAGAAAAAATGGTAAAATATAAAAAAAGGTAAGTTCAAAATAGTAAGTAACTGTGACTCAGATGATCGGTTTTTATGATTTAAAATGCCTTTCATAGAAATTTGCATAAATTAACAGCCAGACAAGTCTGCTACTATTCAGCCAAAATTACACAGAAATAAATAATACTTAACATACTTGTTAATAGCAGTAGAAGCTACTTTAATTATAACAACAGAAAGTACATACTTTCAGACATAAATGCTCGGAAAAGGGGTTTAGGATACTGCATTCTCATCTCTGCAGTCTATTTCTGTGGCAATCTGTGCACGGACACCTAAGGGAGCTTTTGACCTCACGCCACAGGGCAATAACCTTTGTTTACTGCACATAAATAAACAAAAAAGAACTGTAGCATTAAAATTATTCTTATATTCTATTATCTTCTATTATATATCTTCTATTATTATTTAAGTAGTGCTGGAGTAATGAAGTACTGTAAGTGTTCACGAAAGCCTTACAAGATGTAATTCTACAAGTACACGATTATAATTCTAATTATTAGAAATTTTGAATAGACAAAAGAACAGAAAGAAGTATTACGAAACTGTTTTTATCATATGTAAAAGGAATATTTCATAATACCAATATTTCATTGTAACAAACCTTCAGTCATACCCTCGTTCACCTTTCTTCATTTTAATTTTCTCTAAACATACTGTCCTTAATTTGGACCGCTAATAATGAACTAATATTTTTTTAATACATGGTAAATTCTTGTTGAAATGCAATTGAATGGAATAAAAAAAATCAGTACCAACATTCTTTTTGTGTCTTTATCAATCCAGTGCAACTTGCATCATATCCTCATTTGACTCGTGCTTATGCAGCAGAAATGCGGTTCCATTATGAAAAACTCTAGTGGCATAAAGTCTGAGTAATACTCTCAGATAATCAGTGTAAGTGAAGTATGAGCAACTGTAAAGTGATTGTGGCTCCATCCCCCATCCAGACTGTGGTACTCCCAAGACACAGACTTTTTCAGAGTGACACAGGTGTGCTCAGTGCACTAAACAAAGGGCAGGCGGCCAGTCTTTAATGAATTGGCTGTGCGTCACCAGCATATGGCTACGTTCCAAGGGTAAGCTCGGGAAGCAGCCCTCCGAGCTCATCAATGAATCTCAGACACGTGAGAACAGCAGCCTTGTGGCATTAGCTGAATGCCAGTGCGGTCTGGCTGGATGCAGGGTTTTGGGCGATTTGGCACACTGGCATAAACAGTCTTCTCTTCTCCCCGAGTAAAGTGCTAGTGCGCAGATCAAGGGCTGAACTGAGCACAGTGCATTGTTAAAGGTAACAATAACAGGAAGTGGTGGTCATGGAAACACACTGCCCTCATACAGTACTTAATGGCAGTGCCCATTAAACAGGAGTCCAGCAAAGATATAGCCTATAGGTAGGGGATAGTGTATGATCATTAATGCAAAATAAAACCCAACAGACAGTTGGGGACCTATAAATAAGTTAACAGACATTAAATATTGATTTGAGTGTAAATTAAATCATAGGTCGTCACTGTGTCAGCATGTGAAATCCATTTAAGTGAAAATGCAATTTTTATTCATAATACATAAATATGGCATCTTCATAAATATTACCACAGTGTAAGGATAAATTTAAATTAAGTTATTAAATGAAGTGTCTTGAAAGCAGATGATTTTCCTTGATGTCTTTAAAATTTCCTCTGAGGTAAATTTCCAGTTTGGCAAATCCAAAGCCAGCATGACACATTTTTATTTTATCAACTTCTCGATCGATCAGCTTTACTGGCAAACTGTTTTTTTATTGAGGACAAAACAACTGAGTGAACATTTGAGTTTCTTCGTCTGACCACAGCTCATATACACCATTAACAAAAACAAACAAGTCATTCTCTCATGAAGAGTTAAAAGTGTGTTTCACTGCCACATAGCCTGCAACTTAAATAACTCATAAACAACTATTACACTTTTAAACAACTGTGATAAAATGTTTCATTTTCATTGTAGCTTGATCTTGGAACCCTGAAAATACGTATCACCACAGACATGTTTGTCCTAGTATGGACACATTAATTGACCACTCACATCATTTTACTATATGAAAAGAAAGAGATTGTGAAGTGCTACTAGAAACTTGAAACTGGAATAGCGTAGGAGATGTATATTTGACGTCGCCAAGGGCAACGGTCAAATATACAGTTTAGCGGTCATTGTGCGAAAGTGTTTGACAGCAGAATGCGGCAAAGGACCAATCAGAATCGAGCATTTCAAAGAGCTGTGTAATAAATAAGGTTATTTCATCTGCTCTCTCTTCCTCCTCTCTTAAAGCCTGTTTTACAAAAGTGTCATACTATGATTCATCATAATCAAGGTTTCTTATTTACTTTCCTGTACTGAACAACACAGTCAAGATATGCGACCCTATTCAGCAAGACACAACACACACCCATTGCAGCAGTGTTGGGTTAACAGCTGTCTCAGGGTGAATGAGCAGAATAACAGGAGGCACTCATGCTTACAAACCAGTCTGCTTAAACCCTTACACGCAATCACACTTCTTCATGCTTCCGTATTGCATTGATTAGTGGGACAATTTGGCCTGATTACTGATTACAAGTCGACTGATATCATTGTTATGGATGTTAAGAGGCACATTTCCGAACCACCTGCAGCTATGATACGAGTTAATTGCGGAGGAACACTTATGAGCATCATATCAAATGTCAAGCCTTTTGCCTTTTAGCCCCTGTTGGTTTTAAAGGCAGCAGCAAAGCAACTAACCCCTCTAATCGCCTGTCATCAAATGAAGATATATTATGAGATGTGTTATTTTGAACTCCGGTGGCCCCAGGGGGTGCGAAATTAGAGCGTAAAGGGAGCAAACAAAAGTTGACAACATTTTAATAAAGAGAGGATTCTGTTTCTCCATTTAAAATAGAACAGTTCCATTATGTAGTACCACAGAACTCCTCCAAAAGGAGAGCGTGGAGTCGCTTCAGTGCTCATTTTGCAAGCGTTTCCTTCCCGTGTTTGCAGATGTGTTTGTTGACATTGTCATTGACAAATGACATTGTTTCGTCCATTTGTTGTGTTATGGTTAGCGTTTAATGGTTTTCTGAAATTCAATATTGTCAGAAATGTTTGATTTCTATTAACATTGTTGTACCATGACTCATTTTTGCTATGGTCCTAACTTTTGTTTGCTTGGCTAATATCGCTACATTCTGGTCCCCAGGGCTGTTCTCAGCTTTATTTAAGGACAAAAATGCCTCATTTACTTTTCTCTATGCCAAAAGAAAGTACAAGTATGTATATATGGATATGTAGGGACACTCTACTAAAGTGGCCCTTGACAACATACAGGGTCTGCAGAAAGCAAATGAAAGAAAGCAAATGCAGCTGTTTGAATAACAGCTGCATTTTAGGCTATATCAGGCCACTTGTTTACTAAGGTTATATATAATGTGATACAATATAAATGAAACAGTAAAAACTACATTCAGATACAATCTGTGAGTACATGTAGAGCTACTTTATTGTTCTTAAATCAAACTAAGCTTAGACTGCATCCTTTAAATCTATAACTAAATCCTTCTCAAAATCACTGAGACTTGATTGTCTTTCAGCATGTCATTTATGGGTTACAAACAGCTTTACAATGCTGTAAACTGAATTGTCCTCTAATGCTGAGGGTCTACAGAGATCCAATAAATAGCCATACAATATCTATATATGAAGTCATAGTTTATATATGAGGATATATTTAAATATGTTTTCTGTTTCATGTTTGTATATATATTACAAAATGTTTTTCCCAAAATACAGTCGATATATCCATGTTCTGTATTTGTTGTTAAAATAGGAATTGAAATGTTTATTACAAATATAAAAACACATTTGTAGTATTTGGAAATATATGATGCATGTGTCATTTTTATATATGAAGTGAAGTCTATACAAGAAAATATGTTATATACATGTTTCTCTTGTATTTCCATAACCATATATCAGATGCCTGGAAGGGGGTGGTGGAAATGATGATGGATCCCTCTTTGAAGTCTCACACTGAGGCTGCTGGCAGCTGTCTTTAAGTCTCTTCAAGCTGGCACTGATGAAACCATCTTGGATGAGTCACAACCTTGTGACTAAAAGCTTCGACAATGACTAATGTATGAGGACATGGAATCTACTCACAATTTGTGATTACAGTAAGGCCAGGTCACAAGAATCAAGGATATGTGGTCAGACAGAAAGATAGATGGTATAGATAGATGGAAGAGAGAGGGGGGAACAAAAGGCCCAAGGCCATATAGAATTGAAGCCATGATCAAATGTGGCACACAACATATTATGAAAGCTTAAAAGCACTCATGTTTCTCCTGTGATGTAAAAAAGGGAGCCGACAGAGGCTGATGTTTTGATATCTGTCATCGCTGGAGCGTGTATAACTTAAGAAGCAGACGAGGGAGTCTAGAGTTTGTCATTTGAGTAAAATATTCTAGTTGGTGTCCACATAAGAGCCAATATTGAGGAATTTGTGTTGAGACAATTTTCTTTTGTAGTAATACAAAGTATTGTAGATATGGCAAAACATTTAGTCGCTTTAAGATTAGTCTCACTTATAGAATTGTCTTTTAATTTTATACGGACACTAAAGAGGGAATAGAACCATGAAGCATTTCCTATGAAGTATGAAATGTCTATTTTTATAAAACGGTTAGTTCCATTCCTCAATTCTGATTGGTCAGCAGCTGTGTTTTTTCTTACGATAAAGCACGGCTACAACCGCTTCACTCAACGGTTCTGTGTATCATTGAGCCACCGCACTTAGAAGCACTCTGTTGCCGTTAGGGACTACTTTTTACAGCGGAAGGCAGATGATGATTTTACTTGATGAAAACATTATAATATAACATAATAAATA
>JAZGTJ010017083.1:0-12268 GCA_036877575.1 Botia almorhae
CCTGTTCCGTGCTCTAGCACGGTTAGCACTCACACTACATGCGAACCGTGCCCGAGTCCAACTGAACCGTGCTCTGGCCCACCTCTTCCAAGCGGGCCAGGGACGGCTAAACGAGCCGCGCCCGGGCACGGTTCGGAGCACTCACACTAGTCAAACGAACCGCGCTTTGGTGGTCAAACGCACTCGGGCACGGTTCGAATTGCCTAGTGTGAGTACACCCTCAAAGAGAGACTCACAGAACGAGATACTGCATGAATTGTAAAACCACCAGGGCCACAAGCTAAAGCTAGTGGGGGCAGGAAAGCAGCCCAGGAAATGACCATGAACTGCAAGCTGCTGATGAGCAGATTTAGGCAATCAGGAGTGTGAGAGAGATAAGACTTCCACTTGGCATTCTTCAGTTGTCTCATTATGGGCACTAATGAGGGCCTTCGCGTTGAAAATCTAAAACTCAGAGTCCTTTGAAATGCGTCAGCCACCCCCACCCCTCCCTGTCCTTTAATTAAGGCTTTAGAGCAGCAGAGACACTATTTCACGAACGTGGTGCTAACATAACCTCAAAAAGGGTGAGGAAAGCCATTTTCAGCAATCCCGCTCCAGTTTCAACATCACTTCAACGGCAAGCAAACCGAACACGATGACGGTCACATTCTGTATAATTATGACAAAGTAAGACAAGGCCCTTTTTCCACATTTAACATTGACCGTGGGTTGACCTATAGTGTAAAATTAGACCAGTGACAAATTGCATATTAATGATTAGATTTCCAATTATTGAGTGAGAGAACATACTGTCCAAGATCGCTTGCTAACGAAATGGAAGCGCACTAATAACTTAACACTGCTTCAAATTACATGCAGATCACACAGGATGACCACCCATTTCAGCTGTTAATTAGATAAATGGCTCTCCATGCAGAGCGCCACAAGTGATACTCAGTCAGAGATCAGCATCATCGACTTTCATCTACAATAGTTCTACCATAAATGACCAATTAAAAGTTTAAGCAAGTTTTGAAAACTTATGAGAATTATGGTCAAATTGTATTTGGATGGATGGAACAGTAACATCAATGTGATAATACATTCTAATGCAGCAATAAATGTAAAAAAATATATACTTAATCTGGCACAGTTTAATTCAGTGTCTTAAGTACATCACGCCAAACTGAAATGGTGTCAAGCGTCAAAAGAATTGGAGAAATTTTGCAAAGTGTTGAGCTGAACTTGTACCCAATAGAAACTTGGGTTCAGAGTGCAAAATGTGTTCAACCACAATACAGTATTTCTTTTGAATGAACTTACATGTTCTCTTGTATTTTTCAGGCCAACCTTCTTGCCAGGGGAGGTTTTGGATTTCTGAGTAAGGTCCTCATTACAGGAGGGTTTTGTCATGTTGTCACTGCTAACCAGGAAGAAAAAGAAACTGTAAAAAGATCTTACAGAAGCATTAACAAACATCAAATGTCATTTTGTCCAACAAGACAGCACTACATTTATCTTGATAACCAATCAAAAGAGATCTTGGTCAGCAACAGGGCCCTTAGAAGCACAGCAACTATTAAACACATCATATCATCACATTACATCAAAAGAGCAACTGCCACTTTCCTGCGAAAGTTCAAAGCAACTTAGTGAGCAATGTGACAAGAAGAGGGTCATATTCTATTGTCAGGAAATGGTTTGACGCCCCCTCACACACACGCTTTGAGCTGCAGGTCTACTTTTCATTTCCCAACAACTGGTTAGGTAACTGACCACAACAAGGGCACTGCAGTCAGTTATAGTTCTATGTCAGACTAGTAAAGTCAATACAATCATTTTGTAAACCACAACTGCCAAATACCATTGCAACTTGCAGTGTAAGTTGGCTTACTGCTTTATTGGCCTACTGTTGAGACCTTCAACAAATGGTCAAATCATTTTAAATTGGTGGGTTTGTATCAATTATAGAATTACCAGGTTGTCAAAAGTTACTTCATTTACAGTATAATTGTGCCAAGAGCAAACACATGTTGACCACTACACAACATTAAGGTGTTTATTAAATGTTTTTTGCCTAACCTGTGACCCCTAGAAGACCTGTGATCTAAGATGAGAGGGTAAGATGAGAGCCTGAAAATCCGGGTAGGCCACAAGCAGATAAATTGTTAATTAAATGGTCTATCTCTCTTTTAAATCTCATTACCATGGCTTGGTCAGGCCCCTGTAGCCCGGATTGAGCCTAATGACAATGATAAGGTCTATCTAATGACAGACATTAGGTGATAAATATTAATTGCTGGAATGTCCCCACTTAACTTTACTAAGAAGCAGTTCTGAGGAGAAGAGGTTGCGAATGCCAAGCAGATGTAATGGAAAAGATCAAGTCATCAAACATCATAGCATCAGAAATGCAGATGTACAACATTTGGCTGCAAGTAAATGCAATCAATTAATTCATGGGAGAGGGTGGAGAGGACAATGTAACCACATGTTATTAATTTTGAAGGGATAGTTTACCCAAAATTAAACTTTACAACATGAGGTTGAGTAAATAATGACACAATCGTTTCTGGAGAGAATTACCTGGATTTGTAGTGTGAGAGAAATGGGTTGGTTTCACTTGAAGTTTCAGTGGTAAAAGGGTTTGGGGATCGCAGGTCTCCAGAGCTGCCAGTCCGTGTTCCAGTCCCAGTTTTTTTTCCTTCTTTCTTCCCAGTCACTCTGCCCAGAAGACCAACCTTCTCTTTCTTCTCTTTCTTCTCCGTCCCCCACATCATCCCCTGATCTCCCTCGAAGGGATTGCGGTTGCGTGGCAGAGTGGCAAATTTCTGAGGCATGTTGTCTCCAATGTCAGAGAAAGGATCACATGGAACTTCGCTGGCTGGGTAGCCATATCCATCGCTCTGAGAGTGCCGGTGAGATGGAGCGCCCCCTATGGATTAGAAGGACAAAAAAGTTCCAAAAAAAACATCATGAAAATAAACAACAGACTTGTGAAACATTTACACACACAATTGTTTGGAAGTATTTATCCAAAAAAAAAATGTTTTTTTTTTTGGCACGTTCCCTTGACATTTTTAGCACCTTTGTTCTACCAGTTTAGCTACAGGAACATTAAAAGATGAAAATGACAGTAACAATGCTAATTTCTATATTGGACCATTTGAACACAATAAAAAAAAGGCCATGCATGCTTCTCACCTTTCTCCTCAATAGAGTTTATTGAGTCCAGTTTGGGCCTAAAGTGGCTTCCAATTAGATCAGACATGGAGTGAGCAGCAGAGAGTTTCTGCGTCCCAGTGAGCAGTGAACGTTTTGGCTTGGGTTCAGGAGGGACCTGAGGGTGCTGGTCTGGCAGAGAATCAGTTTCGCTCTGTCCTGAGCGTGGAAGGATGGCAGAAGATGTGTCTGAGAAGACCCCGTCGTGCTTGCGCCCCTTCATCTTTTCCTTGAGCTTGGAGAACGGCGATCTGGGTTTGTCTCGCATTGACAGATCGAACATGCTGGCGGTCATGTTGTTCCGCATGAACTGGATGCTGACCTGAATCTTCCCTCGCTCTTTCCTCTTTTTACCTGGCCGTGAGTCTAAAGTGTACCAGCTGAGATGACAGAAACAGAAAATTATGAGTGAAGCTTGTCAGTAAAAATGATTCGCTTTTGTCTTAAAACCTCTGTGATTTGTTCCGTTCTGTTCTGTCCATTTTTTGGTGGTTTTAAGGTGAAAACGTTAAGACATTAAGACGTCATATTGGGGTCAGATGAACCATCTTATTTATACAGGGCTTCCTTAAGACAGATTAGTCAACTAATCGTTCAGGCAACTGACTCAGTCAGTTTAGAAAATATGCAGCTTTGCATATCCTTAATACACAGTATTGGCCTCGGCTGGTCTCTAACACATTATTATACAGTCAGGATGGTGGTATATGCACCAGTAATTTGCAGATGTTCCGAGCAGCATACTTTCACAGCCTGATAACAAACAAGCAAACAGGAGAAAACCACAGTCTTTCACATCCTCTTTACTCTAAAAACCCCCTGATGGGAAGACCCTCTTTCAGGCTTTGCTGTGTATGTATAATTTATACAAAAACGACACGGGGGCAATGTGTTTGTCTGGCCATAAACCCAATTTCACTTCACACAAATCTGCAGCATAGTCCATTTAGTCCATTTGAAAGCCTTCCCCATCCTGAGAACGCATATTATAGTGGGGATAAACATAATTCCCTGGTAACTGCAAAGGTTTGGGCCACATAAAGAATGTGAAGCAATATCCCCCCACCTAGGCCATTCCCCGGCTTCTGTTTGTTTAACCTCATGCTCTTTTTTTCTGCTGGAAGTAATGTGATTGATGCCATAACACTGTGAAAACGTGGTGGCATTTGCACAGATCTGGCCTTTGTTCATTGAAGCTCACACCAGTATTTGGAGATTATAAAATGGACAATATTTCAGTAAAGCCACATTTATCACAAAAGTTGCTGAATATTGGGATACTCGCACTTTAATTGTAGTGAACAATTAATGGAAAGGCTCATCCACAAATTACATTTCTGTCATTATTTACTTACCTAAAAGAACATTTTGTAAAATTTTAAAAATCTTTTTTTCATACATTGGAAGTCAATAAGGGAAAATTGATCTTCAAAAACTTCAAAATATTCAAAATATCTTCTTCATGTTTAGCAGAAGACAGTCTCATGAGTTAGAAATGTCAAAAGGGTAAATGACAAAAGAATTTTTACTTTTGGCTTAACTTCTTTATTGAAGATTTTTGGTGTCTTTAGAACGTTGGTGACAGTTTTTATGGGAGTGCTCCAGTACAGTTATTACAAAAGTCATTAAACAAATTGGGGAACTTTAAGTACATACCATTGTGTTGTTTTTTTACATAGCTGTATATATCCATTTGCATCCATTGCAGTGATACTCATTAAAACTATTTAAATAAAACCTGATGGGATATGCAGAAAGGGATTTTAATATTTTGAGGTAAAAATATTTTTGCGTGAGCCCTCACACCTGCCTTTCTTGGCCTCAGCACTAATACTACAAACAAGCTCTCCATAATAAGTGTCACACTTCTGACACTTCTCTTCCAAGCAAACGCTACTGTAAACACTCCATCATATCACAGCACAGTTCCCCGTAGAGCCGTCACAGGCTGCCATCTTGCTGAGTGCTCTTCTTCCATCATGGCACAGCTAGTGACTGGTGATTATGTTTCTTTCCAAGCCCATTCAGACACTGGGAAGCTGATGGATCCAAGGGAAGGGGTTTACCTGGTATCAGGCCCAGAGAGGAAGCTCTGATCTGGGCATGTGGTAAGCCAGCCAGCCCCTGTTCTTCACATGGGAGTCAGGGCCAAAATAAATCTTTCTCTGCCTGGAACCACAATACTCCCACTCTGTGAGGACCACTGGGAATCTCCGTACAATCAACAAACACAGGTGTGCGATAATTAGGGCCTGTCGACTCCAATGTTGAAACAGACTCTTGCACGTGTTAGAGGAAACCCTTGCATGCAGAGTCAATAGGGATTGCTAACCCTGAGAGTTACTCCAGAGGAAGGGTCTGTCATTGATGCAAGGTCAGCGGAGTGATTTGTATCAACCGTCATGTCAGCAATGAGTTACTGTGCAAAAACTGCCCTAAATGCGTGTTTTCATAGGATTATTCAATGTATAATGTGATAAATAATCGTGAAAATCAACAGCTTTGAGGACATGTTCTAATATGTTGAAAATGTTTAATGTGCTGAAATGTAATAAGAAATGCAAAATAAATGTAAAAAAAAGTAATGTAAAATGCAATGGATTTGCAAGCCCTGTACACTCCTATACATACATAAAATGTTGTATTCATTAACAGGACTTTGGCACTGCCCTTTCCACACTAACCAGCAATACTGGTCTCTCTTCTATCACACAAGTACCTATTGCTAGTATGTGCAAAATGATGATGGTGCCCATGAAGCAGGACTGAAATTTAGATACTGTAAGACATACACCACATGTTATAAAAAAGAGGAAGTTGGGGGGGGTGTAAAAATAATGTGGTTGCTTTAGAAGAAATACACCTGTGAGTCAGTAGGGTCTGACAGGCAGAGGAAAATATAACTGCATGCAGAATCATCCTCACTCAACCTGTTAATCAGCCTAAAGTTTGTGACTCAAATAGACCCACTGTATGTTAAATGAGGGTGAAAACCGTCCTTATCTGAGTTTCATACCAGAACACAAATGATGGGCAGGAGATTACCGCAATGACAGCGAGCCACCTTTTCATTTGTTTTTAACAACAAAAAATTGTAAAACATCACTCATGTTGTGCCTGCTTCAAAATGTCTTCCTCTAAGTAAAAAACCGTAGCATGTTACACATGCTTTGCATTACTATAAGAACGCAACTGTATACTTAAGCATTTAAAACACATTCTTTTAAAACCAAATAAAGACTAATGAGTCAGACAGGATTACACCTGTGTTTAGTGTCAGCAATGCCCTGAACTTCAATTAACATTACATCAGGAATTGTTGTAAGAAATGAAAATAGCCTACATGAGGCTCATTTTAATTAATTTCATTCTACCTTCAATTGTATATACTTGCCTAAAATACTTCTATGTCTACTTTGGTATATATACTTGATTTTATGCTGACAAGCATTAACACTAGACTTTGTAGTCAGCTGTTATGCCAAACAACACGGTTTGCTGTTATTAAAAACAATGAGCTTAGTAAACATGCCGAGCTAATAGCCTGAACTGAAATTTACACACTTATGAAACCCACAACGTTACCTAGTAATTCTAAATAAAAGAACAAAAATTTATTTTCAAAATAATATTTTGGATTGTGTAAATAAGACAGAAATGTGGTAAAAACATTTTCATGCAACATTAACATATGACATTTACTACAATCTTGTAATACCATAACTTAATCATAACGTAAGTACCATACCACTTCTGCATGTTTAATGGATTGCTACAATGGATTGTTTAATTCTACAAGACTCTTGCTCATGAAGAGAAGCTGTGGTCAGACAACTGCATTAGAAATAAATCAGCGGGAACTATAACTCTCTGGCACACATCTGGCACAAAAATGTGACAAATATCATAGCACACTTACTCGGTTTTTCGACGTTCCTTATTGTCAAATATCTCATTCAAGTTGATCATTTTCTGCCCCAGAAATTTATCCAGCCCAACCAGGGACCTGTGCATCACTGTTAGACACAGCTCATACACCTCTGGGTTGCCTTCCATAAGTAGGCCTGGCAGTTCAAACGAGGCCTCTTCCCTCCACACCGGGCTGAGGGTCTTCTCTGTCACTGATGTTGAGTACTTCTCCTTGCCCAGCTGGATGATGGTGTAGGGGTCATTGGTGCCATTCTTGCCCTTAGATTGCAGGTCTGTTGCTTGGAGGACAGTGACTTGGACATGCGTTGGAAACCACTTTTGTGATTGTTCGGCCAGTGACATGATGTTAAATGTATAAATATGGATTTTGCTTAATATTTATGAGTGTGACACTCACAAAGTACTTATATTAGTACTTTAATTATTAATTTGGCATCTTGTTTAGCTTGTAATCACAAAGCAAAAAAGCTGGAAATAAGTGACCAATAAATTATTTAAAAAAATGAAGGCTATTGTTAACAATGTGGAATGACAATATCTGTCATTAGAAAATGCGCGCAGTCCACTGCTTTGGGTCGCATCTATTAATGGAGAAAATAATGACGGGCGTCACCACCGCAGACACACATTCACCAAACAATCACTCCTCTCCAGCTCAGGTGATCTAAAACTAAAGCAAAAATACACAATACAATCAATCTTACAGACTGTAGTTGTAATATGACAATCACAATTTAAACTTCAACTGCTGAGTGATATTAATAAAGCAACAATATTATTTAAACTGCAGTTGTCTCTTCAATAAAATATGATTTTTCGGGGGCGGTTAGTTTTATGCTGTAATATTCAGTCAGACATGGTAAATAGTCATTATGGCATCACTAACGGCTTTATTACCCACAGTCACTGCTCCCTGTCAAAATATAAAGACAGTACAAGGCTCTGGTATTTACCTTTGAATCATCTTTTCCGAGCACTGGTAACGGCGACACTGAAACGAGATAGTGGCTTTCGTAAACCGGTATTAATTCTCTACATTTGTGGAGGATGGAAGTGATTACATTTCATTTGGCAACACTAATTCATCTTAAACAAATGTGTGGTATTCCACATCAGCCCTTTACTCGACTTCCTAGTTCCTCATTTCCGCCGATGCGGTCACGGGTCGAAGTGCAAACTCCTCCTCTGTTACCGTGGAAACAAAGGATCTGTTCAAAAGGATCAGCTCGCTACTGCCGCCCTTCCCGGGAATTCCGGTGACTGATGCTCATTACATTTTCTGCAATCACACACAGACTTTAATATTAGACTTCTAACATAACTCTTATATTATTAAGGAAAAAAATGGAAAATGAATTTTACAATCCCACATTACAAATACAAATTATAATGTTAAAATTAGAGCAATTGCTATTTAATTTTTTTTAAATGAATTAAAAAACAATTTGTTGTACAAGAATTCTACATGATAAATTTGTTGACATAATGACTTTTAAAATTCATAATTATTATTAGTAGTAAATTCATAGCTTTAATTTTTTTAATGAGCAGGTCATAAATAATTGCAGGTGGATTAATGGAAATCTACAGAACATGCCATGACATTTGTCTGAGTGGATATATTATTTGGACAACAATTTCTTTTTAATTACTTTTGTTTCATGACCACCAAGTGTAACCATCTCTTCAGATTAATTCTGGTCATGCATATCAGATTTTTACAAAGAAGCTGATTAACTGAATGTCCATGAGTATTAAACTGTCAAAATAAATGATGGAAAACCAATAGAATGTGGAGGGAAGATCAAGATCAGTTCTGTAAAGCCCTGCTGTGTCCCGTTCAGGCTCTTTGGGGAATATTATAATGTCCACTCCTGTAGACAATGAAGTCAATAATGTCTATTGGCTCCTGACAAAACTAAACCACGCAAACATGTTAGCGTGCCGTCTGCCATGTTTCATCAGTGGGGACATTGAGGTACTGATAACAGATTCATTTAAATGAGTACAGACATGTATTTCACCCCACTTGACAGGTACATCTTAACCAAACACACCTGCTCTGTTTCTATCTCTCTGTCTCTCCTTTTCGCCCCATCAACCTGTCATAGACGGAGTGTTATGTACATACCACAGTCAGAGGCATGAGTCTGGCACATTCGTCACACATAGATTATAACTCTTATCTGGAGTGTATCTCAAAATGAAAATGGGTCTGGTGCGGTGAAATATTAGGTTATATAAAATGCATTTAAGACAGCTTAAACTGAGCAGGGCCCCTTTGCTGCACCATTTTGAGTTAAGCCTCATTGCAAACACCAGGAAACAGCTGAAGAACCAGAGAGATGGACCTCCTTGCATACAAGCTCTGAAGACAGCTGTATGGTCCATTCATGGACCAGTGTAACTAAGACCACGTGGATGAATGTTTAATGTATACATTTGCATTTATGCATATGACAGATGCTTTTATCCTAAGACGTATGTGCACTCAAGCTATACATTTTTTGATTTGTGTGTATCTTGGGAATCAAACCCATGATCTTGATGTTGCTAGCGCCATGCTCCACCAGATAAGTTACACCCTTGTGTATATTATACATAATATGCGAGAAAATAAAGGTTATTCACAATCTTCCCTGTTGACTCTTATCGTTGATTTTTATAAATAGATCGTTCTTTCCTCTCTATTCCATGAAGCTATCAATTCCGCACTATTCAGTTTTAAAGAATCTTATGAGGTGAAATAGGCTCATGGGTGTAAATAGACACCACAGAGGGTCATGACACCAATCCTTAATTTGACAATTTGTTAGACACTTTCACGTATTACCTTCTAAGACCATAATACGCCTCTGTGCCTCTGGAGTGGGATAAAAACATGAAAGGCTTCACATTCCAGCCTCACCTGCTTCCCTTTATTGTTCTCCTCTGATAGAGTATATAAAGAAAAAAATCCATCCAAGTCATAAATTAGCCTGAAGTAAGCCTGAACTAAGTCCACTTTTCCAGAGGAATGATGTTGTAGCCTATAAACTGTCCAATATACAAGAGGACCTTGTATTGCATATCAGTAAAACTCACATGTTGGCCTGAATTAGGCATCATCTTTATGGGCCTAATCCTCTGTATTGCGGTCCGACAGCTGGTTCTGTTTTTGGCGCTTTTATTCAATGCTATATAGGTTGCATTACATTTATTAAACACTTTTAAGCATCCCTGGCTTTAGATTGCCCATCTGTTAGCGCAGGACAATAGACGCATTCCAAGTGCGGGGGGAGCGCGAGGAGGTAAGGACGTGCCATTGTAACATCAGCGCGCTTTATAATGTGATTCAGGTTTACGTTGGGGTTGTGAGATTGATTTAAAAGGCTGTGCTTTTAGTCAAGTGGACATTCAGATTACAGATGAAAATTTAATAAAAAAAAGCAGGACAGCGGAGCACAAATCACTGCCGGCACTGCGCTCTGTGGAATGCTGGGGTGTGCAAAGCACTGTGATATATGAAGCTGCAGATGTGCATGCAGACCGCGATGGCTGAGGCAGAAAATGTTGTTGAGCTTTAGAGGGTGTGTGGCTGCCAAAAGGTCCATTGTGTTGGACTATACTTCAACAGTGTTTATTTGAATATTACTAAAGGCTATCACCTCTCACCCCTTCACGACTGCTCGGGCCAGGCCTGTCGCAGAAATTGCAGGGATTGCGCTTTAAGCTTGGAGAAAAGGAAAACCTCTGGGGCTGAATCATAAAAGGTGATGGATTTGAATGAAGGAAAATGGTAACATTGTCAAAGGTAACATTAAAATGTTTTATGGGAGTACATTATTCTTGTCTTATCTTGTGTCAACACAAAGGCTCTTTGTGATGCAACTGTACGTTTTGTATGTCTGTCTGAATAATTGCATGAAGATGTTAAAGTAACCATATATTTTTATGACTACAATCAAATGAGTTTTCAAACCAGTAAATGAAAAAACACACACACACACACGTTTACCTGTCTAAATGGGGACATTCCATAGACGTCTTCTTTTTACTCAGCTAGTTATAAACAATAAAAGCTCACACTAACCTACAACTTAACCCTAACAAAAACACTTAAAATTTAAATAAAGCTTTATTTACTAAATTTACAGTGGTTTTACAAATGATAATGTCCCGAAGGATAATGTGATAATGAAAGGATGTTTTGCTCAGATTTGTCACATTTTGCTACCTTTTTGGGTATAAATTTGTCCCAAATATATGCTTAACACACACACACACACACACACACACACACACACAAAGTTCTTATTTAATAATGACTTGTTTTGTACTGCCAAGCAAAAAAATTCAAGTTTTAAGTTTTCACAAGTAGCAGGATGCCCCATATCCAAGAACACTTTTAAAAATATTTTTATTGATAAACTTACATTATATATGTGCATATGTGTGTCTGAATTTTATTTTTATAACATATTTTATCTTGGCAACATATGTTTAACTCTCATAATGTTCGTCCATAGTACAAGCACGTTATACAATGTAAACAGTGTTTCAGAGTGCTTTCTATCTACACAACATTCTACAACATGAATCCAGTCCTGCTATTCGGTATGCACAGGAGGATGTGCAGACCAGGGATATGACAAACAAATTAAACAAATGAGAGTGATTAAAACAGCTGGATCCACAAATGGCATGACCAATTCTGAGAATTATAGAGTCAAATGCATGCAATTATAGCAAATGAGATATACCCACTATGCATTACTCAGATGTTGCAGTAATTTCAATGGTCTGTTTCTGTGGTGCAATTTATATTACATTAAATTAGCAATAGAATCCCTTGTGTCCCTCAGCTGTAATTCAGTTTAAGTCTCCGTACGACTCTTCTCTCCAAAGCAAATCATTTGCATTTGGATTCCTGCCCGTCAAAATGGCTAACAGAATTTTACTCAATGAAATTGTGGGTAAATTTGATAAGAATACTTTGATGAGGCTAGTTTTTAGGCTTAATGATCTTATCATTTTCACCATTTTTTGTTGTTATTGTAAGAAGTGGTTTTGTAAATGTTATAAGGTTTCCTTCATAGCTTTATTTTATGAGTGATATGATTTGATCAAGGTAAACACCCTCTTACCTGCAAGC
>JAZGTJ010017084.1:0-12267 GCA_036877575.1 Botia almorhae
CCATGTTTAGCAGAGTCTCTCCATCACCACATTAATGTGACAGGAGGGAGTTCTGACACAAGCACAGAAGCCAGCGGGTCAGTGAGTTTACAGCGGTAAAGCACAGCGAAGTCTTTACCTGATGAGTCAAAACTGATAGACATGCTTAGTGGGCGCATTACTGTGAGAGAGGCAGAGGTTATGAATGAAGAGAGAGAGAGAGAGGGGGGGGAAAAGAATAAATACAGCCATGAGTTAATATCAGGCATCAATGCATCAGATGACAAATACATCAGGGATGTTTAGGTAGAAACTTCTACAATTCATCAGCATAATCTCCTTCGAAACACGCCTTGGAAACAACAGGCAGGATAAAGACAGTATTAAGTGTTGTGCTGCACAACCGCTACATTATTTAATCTGGTAATTCCATTATAAGGTAAAATGGGACACATAAAGAAACAATAAAGTACAGCTCAACAACAACCATTAACATAATGCACAGCTCTCCATGTATGATAATCTCCTCAGGTTATATCATTATGTCCAATCGAGAACTCATATAAGCAGATTAAAAAAACAACAAAGTCCTTGCAGCACAACAACCTATATGACAACAAGTTAAGACTAATGCTTCTGTAACAGTACAATGTCCCTGTAAAGCAGCCTGGAGGTGTATTTATGTATACAAAAACACAGATTTAACTTCAATTAAAACCATATCATCTTAAACTGTGGAATTCTATAGCAAAATACCATCACAAAACATGGCAAATAACCCAAATATCTGTGCAAATCCACTATTACGACTACGTACCCATTTTGTAACCTTTTGTAACCCAGGTACCCCTTTTGGAAATGACAATGGAGTTTATGAATCAAATGTCACACAACAATATGAATCAGTCCAACACATAAATCCTAAGCCATAAATAAAATTGGTAGAGTTAGAGGACAACAAACACACAAGAGATTCATGTTAGAGAGCACACAAGCATTCATGCATGGTAATGACACAGGCACACGTCTGCACTGCTGTTTAATACAGTATCTGTATTAGAGAGACAGATTCACTCCAGGTCATAGCTTCACATACTCACCTCCTTCCACATGACTGATATGTGTGATATTTAGCTTAAAGGGACAGTTCACCCAAAAATGGAAATTCTGTCTAAACAATTATATTCTCACCCTCATATTGTTCCAAACCTGCATTTCTTCCATTGGACAAAAAGGGGAATTTCTACTGTAAATATTTTGATCACTCTTAACCATTTAATAAAATAAAACAATAAATGGGGACCAAGGCTGTCAAGATTCATAATGACAAATGACAACAGTACATACAGTACATAGGAACATTACAGTCATATGGACCAGAATTGTGGCACTTTAGGCTGTTTTTTGATGGTTTTGAAGGCAGAAAGAAAGTCATACAGGCCTGGGACAACATGAGGGTTGTTAACTATCACAACATAACGCAGAACATAAGTGTGTTGTAAACGCGAGCACATTTTAAAGGAATAATGTGTATACTACTAATAGTGTATATTTTGGCAGAAATATTTTTTGAGATAATAATAGCTGAACATGGTCCTATTTTGAGTGCTAGGTAACTGTACTAACCTAGCCGGCTCCTGCGGATCATGTCTGGTGAGACAGGTCTGAGCTTCCTCTCGGATCTGATCTCCTCCAGGATGCGTTCATGAAGAGTCGGAGGTCTGGGAGGATGAGGCTTCAGCCTACGAGCAGAAACCTTAAAGAGACACATGCACAATGACTGACAGGCCCCCTCATCTGATGAGTGGATTGTTATGTATTAAAGTGGTCATATCAAGAGGAATCAACCCTTGATGTTCTACGAAAACATGTTATTAAAGAATGACAGAGTTGAAAGTATATCTGGACATGACAGAAAACTTGTAGTCGATATGTTAAGACCAGATCAGCACTGTTGTTCTGTTCTCAAAGTAATGTGATTGTTTTAGTTAAAAGCACAGCAACAAAAAAAATTATATATAACAATAAAATAAATGCTTTTGTTTTTACTTCATTTTAGTTATACTCTGTCACTTGTAGGACCACAAACATTTATTATAGACATTTATCCTAATCAAAAGAAAAGTGTGTATTTGTGTTCTCACAGGATTCAGAGGAGGTCTGGATCGAATGAACTCCAGTATGAGCTCATGAGCACTCTTCTTTAACCTCGGAGGAATATCACCATTCACCTGCGGCAATGAGAGGGGTCAAAGGTTAGACAGAGACTTCAACACGTCCTCCGTGAGCCAACTCTAAAAGCCACCTGACCTAAAAATTTAGGTATAAAAATATCATATCACCTGCTTTTAAAGTCTGAGGAGTAATATGATTAAATAATTTCACAGAAAGGAATGTATTGAATGAACTGTGTGTCTGAAGAACAATCAAAATCAATTCAATGACAACTATGTGATATTGTCTATAGTATGCATTGAACAGAGGTGTGCAAGCAGTCGGCCTATTACCTCACTCAATTCAAGTCGCCCTATTATTTAAGGTGTTGGCTCTGATGTAACTCCCTCAAAGTTTCAAAACTTTAGAGGTCTTTATTTGACGATGACAAAATTTCCCCATTTCATTGTCCTGGTGTGATTCACTTAATCCAGTGAAACCCTATAAAACATTTTTCTGCCCTTCAGCTTCAACAATACCTCTGCTGGTCTACTGATAAGCAAAATAAACATTGTTGTGAGTTCTGATCTCTGTAACAAAGAATAATAAAAGTGAATTGAACTGTGCGATTCCAGTTTAACAAAGGTGTACACAATGGTTCATGCCTGTTCGTTCCAGGAAACCAAAGTTTAAAATAGCTTTTGGTAACGGATGTTCATATAAAAGTTCATAAAATAAGTAATATGACAAAAGATGCTTGTTTCTTAACTGGGCAACAAAAGGAACCGGAACAAAAAAGGTATCTGGGCGTTCCTGTAGCTCAATTGGTAGAGCATTATTAGCAGCACAAAGGTTATGGGTTCGATCCCCAGAGAAACACGTGCTGATAAATTGTATGTCCTAAATGTACCGTAAGCTACTTTGGATAAAAGCGCCTGCCAAATATGTAAATGTGATTGTTCTTCTGATGCCAATTTTCATACTCTTGCAAATTTAATTTGTCCACTAACAATATCTAACAGTATATATAGTATATATAACAGTATATATACACACACACATTATGGGAAAATTCCTGTCATTAATATCAATCTGGTCATTATTTTGTAACATTCCTTAAGCTTCCTTTCTTAAGCTAAGTCACTATACCCACTTCACACACTCACCATGACTTTGCGAAGTTTGTAGCGCTTGGAACGAATGTCGTCCATGAGCATCTCGTAAGGCGTCAGCTGGTACTCAATGGCCAGAGGGTTATACTGACGCTCCTGCACCTTCTTCAGCTTGACACCGTGCCTCAGGTCCCTCATCACCTGAACCCAGAACTGGGCCTGTAAAAATTCACAAAACGTGACTTACTCGTTACCATCCTAAACCACTGTAATCTCCAGGACAGCAAGATAAACTGAAATGATTGAAATAGCGCAAATTTTCACAATCACAATACGCACAAATGCATAACAGTTTGCAAAAATTAAATTATTTTAATACTTCAAATAGTTAGTTTAGGTTTGAAGTATTTAGGTCAATACAAAGAGACTGGCATGCAAATTAAACATTTGGTTACATAATGGTTATATAATTTTGAGTTTTTAAATACATTTTAAACAATTCTGACTTTACAAAATTAAAGCATTATTGCATTGATTATTGCTTATCATATTATTTAGTAAGTGTTCGCAGATCACATTTTTCTTCAAAATCGTACAGCCCTAGTAACCTCTCAACGGCACACAATCATATTGTATTCAGCCCCATTCGGCCCTCTATGATTAATGGTCAGAATGGGATTGTGGGATTGTTTCAGCTCTTACCCAATCAGCATTCTGCAGCTCATTCAGATCCCTGACTGGCTCCTCTAGGGTTACTCCGTCCATTCGCCGCAAATTCTGAGACAGACAAATCATCTTTAGGCATATGCTATAAAAAGTATGCATACTTCATCTTGCGTTTAGAGACGTCCTAGAATGAACTCTTGAGGGCCAAAGGGTGCATACATCAATGCCACTTTATCCATCATGGGTCTGGTCTACTTGTAAATCAATTCATTGTCATGTGAAAGAAAGTCAAAGCGATAAGGCCAGCACTGAGTCATTTATATAAAGACATGATCAATACCCAGCTAATACAGTCTTTAACTGTCTGCACTGCTGCCAACCCATATTGATCCCCCAATAAAGGGTCATTTCCACATACAGGGTTGATGTTGGGGCAATGACATCAATGCTAAACATTATTGTCCCTGGAATAATGACATAATAAGTTTGCTTGCTAGTCATCTACAGTGTTTAGCTCACAAACTACAAAATCTTCAGCCAATCAGATGCTCTCATGAGGTTTGTTTCACTTTGTCAAGAAAAGAGTTTGAATGGTTTAACATACATGATAAATGAACTGGTGTATGATTGTATTTGGCCCTAACTAACCATTTTGTCAAATGATGTATGAGCATTTTAGTCATAACCAAGAATTACGCAAGTCGGCTTACGGTTGAAAATTATTTCTGCTGCAGGCTGGATTTCTTAACAAATTCCAGCCTTTCTCAAAAAGTTCAAAGTGAGCTGGAACCTCTGGGGTTTACCAAGTCCTCACACCGCTGGAACATGAATAAACAGAACACACACACACACAGCTAATAAAATCTGAGCAAAAAGAGTCTGATGTCTTACACAAGCAGCTGTATGGCGTAATAAAACTATTTAAAACACTATTTCTTTCATGGATAAGAACGATGAAGGTTTTCTGAATCAGACCACAAATATTCTTCCCCCAGTGCCTTGATTCTCCTTAATGAAAGTTAGGTTCAGTAAGAAGCTATAGCAAGTAGGATAATACAAGTGAATTACTTTGAGATAAAGAATGCATTTTGATTTACAGATTAAATAGCTGTGTCCCTGACTGTGCTAGTTCACTCAACACAGGTTCTTATAGGCCTTGTTAACTGTAGGATTACGTAACCCAAGCAAATCAGGGCAAATTCACTAATGTCCCCTGATGCAGCCTGAAAAGGGAGCATGTACCAGTTTTCTGAAGGCGTGCCTGAAGTTCATGTTAGTTCAGTGGAACATGTACAGTTTATAATGACGATACACTTTATAACTGACTGCTGTGCCAGGCGACACTTGGTTATTAAAATTAATAAAAGTTATTAGATGTATTACTCATGAAAGTTATACTTAATACCTCAGTATACTAAAGGTTGACTCATTCAAAAAGCACATGACAAAACAG
Organism: Botia almorhae; assembly: GCA_036877575.1. Taxonomy (NCBI): domain Eukaryota; kingdom Metazoa; phylum Chordata; class Actinopteri; order Cypriniformes; family Botiidae; genus Botia; species Botia almorhae. Next base: position 5,365 of record JAZGTJ010017084.1, read on the forward strand.
TCATACACTAAACCTCTATTTAAAAACTAATATAATTTCCTACTTTATATTTACAAATACAATCACTTAATACCCAGCTTATTAATTAAGACTATTAAATCAGATGGATGTAATTATAAACTGCTGGTTTTAATCCACCTGCACAGTCCAGAATCTATTTATGAGTCAGTGTTGCCATCAAGCCCACTCATACTATTCAATCAGACAAAAACAAACACAGTCATGAGGATTTGTAACAGTACATGAACAATAACTGCTCTGGTCTTCCCCTTTTCACATAGACCTTTTCATAACATGGTTTCTTGGCTGTTAGGGCATATGTGACATTGAAGTCTTCAAAATATGACGGAACAAACAAAAATAAACATAGCAGCCGAGAAACGAAAGCATCGCAGGTCTAACAATGACCTGTTAAAAGACACTCATGTGCATGAGGAGGAAGATGACAGACAGTGGTTTGGTATGTGACATTTCGGTGTTCTTGTTGTGATTTCGATGACGGTGTGAAGTGTTATAGGAGGATCTGCTGTGCTGTTTTAGTAATAGGAGAGACAAGTGATTGTTGTTACCTCTTTGGCACTCTTGATCTTCTCTAGAAAGGTGCGCAGCTCCTTGGTCTCGGTGTACAGGGCTCGACAGACGGCCTGGTAGTGATTAGGGGCATCTGACGGGCTGGGGAGGTGAGATGTGCAGAGCTGGAGGGGAGAAAACAGCAAGACTTACATCACAGCATCGGGGGTGTTTAATTGTATTACAATGATATGGGCAGTTTAAAAAGCACTCGTTTAGAGCACTATGAAAACAAGAATATTTTTCTTACGTTTTCTTTACGTTTAAGTACCAGTTGTTTACATAATATCTGTACTTTCATATCAGGCAGAATTGGGATCTCTGCAGAGACTGTGGTGTTACTGTATCTTAGCTGACATTATGAATATAATAATCAAGGAAATAATAGATTAAGATGAGGATCATACTATACCTAAGGCTGCTAGTACAGTGGCTATTATAAGCAGCAATACTAAAGAAATTCTGTTAGTAACCATATTGTGTATGTAACAAATAGGATTTTTCAGAGGATCTCTGAGTTATTGCTTTGAACTATTTGCAAGGAATTACAATATTCAGTAGATCTGAATAGGGCTTTTGGATTAAGACTAAACAATCACAGAATTTATGTTGTTTTTATGGTTTCTCATTTTGCTACAAATATAAACAGCTAGCATTCTCTCAAGCATTCCAAGTTAAATATGCGAAACTAATCGGCATGTTTGTCAAGAGGTCCTGACTGTGTGATGGAAGAGCGGAGCTTTTATAGCTTAAGGTCAATGAAAGACACACATTACACTGGATTTGCTTAAGAAACTACCAACTTCCGGAATCTTTTAAGGAATCTTTCGACTTTAATCAAATGAATCTTTTAGGTTTTGTTAATGAAAATCATTTTCCGTCTGATACGCATATTGTGTTTTGGCACATAGCTGAGAGCCAAACCCAAAGCCTGCATGACTGGCAGGTCAAAAACACAGGCCCATGTGAAAGTTCATTGTCCCACGCTTTATGGTTTGAGCATAAGACGCATTTGAAATGCACTATTACACTGCCTAATGACACCTCTAACCGGCCTAATGGCATTTTTTTCACCCATGCCCCTGTGCCCTGCCCTGCTCAGGAATGTCTTACACAGTGTAGCGTCACCCTCCATCTTAGAGTTTCACTGTGAAATCACGCCTAACAAGAACACTGACTATGACAAGGGAAAGTGAATATAGCTCAGGAGAAAACCTGTTCGATGGTATTCTTTACCCTGATAGGTGGGAGTTTCCAGGTAAAAACTGATTATTTTATAGGAAAAACATTTAAAGGAATAGCTCATCCAAAAATGAAAATGATGTAATTAATTTTTACTACCTTGTATCTTTATAAACCTGTATGAGGTTTGTGGAACAAAGTGATGTTATTTAAAGCAGGATGTCCAAGCTGCTTTTCCACACAATAAAAGTGAATGGAGTGTCAGATATGGTGGACATCAAAGAAGATTTCCATTTTTAAATGTGCACTATCCCTTTAAGGCAGATAAAGGCTGTAGTTAAAGGAATACTCCAGGAAGTCTTTTACTATTAATAATTACTATTCTAAACAAATTGACCGAGGTAAAGCAAAGAAATGCAGAAGTACAAGCCTCGAAAAGATAATATACTATCTTCCTGTCCTCTATATCTATCTCTATCTCTAGATATAGAATTACAACAAGACAGTCTTATCAGGCAGCGTATAAATACACACGTGTGCTAGGAGAAATCTAATGTCACGGTTCATCTCTCAACACCAAGTGCAGAGACAGTAAGAGAAGCATGTAAGGACAAGTATTATCTAACTAGTCCTGAAAAGGCCCTGCAGAAAACCTCATGTACTGTGACCCAAAATGACCACTACAGGAAGCTAATTCCACGCCAGACCAGGTCCGCCTCATGCACTCATAATTAAAACCTATTATCTGTGCACACAGAGTGCCTATCCTTTTTATCAGCTAGAACAATTCAAAATAATTGTGCTGCTAAGTGTATAAAGGGGCTTTATGGAGGAATGCGATACTGAAGTGGACCTGAGGGAAAAATGAAATGAGGTCCAGCTGAGAGAGTATCTTTTAGTAGATACTGTCCACAGTGATCTTGAGAGAGAATAAAGTCTTTTAGATCTTCCCACAAGTATTCAACAGTGTGAATGTTGAAAACAGAATTTTAAAAAAGTTTTTGAATGTTTTTTTTGAACTACCACACATAAATGACTGAGAAATAACAATTTCTGTTATAGACCTAAGCTTTCTGAAACCAATAAAAACATGAATGGCCCGTGCACATTGGCCAATCAAAACAGGTGGCTCTCAGTCAATGGCATGAGTTTGGGGCGGGACTAGCTGTTTGTCCAAACAATAGACTGACACTGATGTCTACAGAGTAGAGTGAGTTGATATTAATCAACTCGAATTAATCAAACTGCCTCTAAATCTGCCTAAACTTACCGATATTATGTTACGGTAGCCACGGACATTGGAGACTTCTGCTGGTTCTTCCTCTCCTTCATCCTCTTCCTCTGTCGCCTCATAGCCTTCATCAGGGCAGGGGTCTGTCTCTGTGTGCACCATGTTGGTCATGAGATCGATGAGCTGCTCCAGTGGAGGACTGAGTTCTCGTTCCTCGTTCTCCTTTAGCCCGTAATCCAGAGCCTTGTAGATCATTATACCCAGAGACTCTATGATCTGAAACGCATATTATCACATTCATTAAACATCACTGAATGAACCAGCATAAAGTTGACATCAGCAGAGTTATAACATCAACAGCTCGTGCTAAGATATAGACCTCAAACATCTACAAACATCTACAACCTCATACATGACTACTGATAAAACACATGAAAGACTCTATAGCTCAGGAGACAAACTAACTCAACTTCTTGGAAAGGTCTCATTATGCTCTCATGACTCTCAGAGCTTAGCACAGTTTAATGGTGGGGGACTGGAGATGTCTAGACGTTTAATTTTTTGGCTCAATGATTACTTTGCTTACTTATTGAGATATTTTAATGGCTTTAATTTCCAGCTGCATTATGTGTACCCGTCGTGTGCCTGACTGATCTGCACAAAGATGTCCTCTGTTATCATATGAGCCAATATCAAGCAGTTGATTGGCCATCTCAGGCAACATGAGTATTTTAAGAGAGGATGTACTCAAAAGTAAAAAAAAAAACACATAGGAAAATAACAGCCAATGAGTGATCAATTATATCTGGCTAACACAACTGAGCTACGAGAACAGTTTATGTAGGGAAATGATATGATGCAATTACTGTCCATTTTTGGCGACCAACTAAGGACAGAACAGAGAATTAATGTGTTTATTTTCGAACTAGACCAAACATGAAACAGTAGATTATTTATCTAAAGACTTGTTCTTAACCCTTCGTCAACAATCTGAAGCTAGGCTCCCAAATGCAATAGTCAAAAGTGTTAATTAATTAAGATTATAAAACATATTTAAATACACCAAGCAGCCCTGACTCACATGGCACCCTATTCGAGATCAGACATGAGGTGCCCACACCCCCCACACCCATTTTTAACAAGATTGGCATTGGGGAATAACAAAGACGGGCACAATCCGAAGAAATTGTTGCAACAAGCAAAAAATAAGTGGACTGCGCTTATGGAGCGGCGCCCAGTGCAGCCCATGTGGTTGTTTTGGCCCTACATCTACCAATTAAATTATAAACTCCATCTGCTTATGCCTGGATCCACCACTACTGCAATTGCAGTTATTTAAGGGAGTGGCCAAACACGTGAGGCTTTCACACTGAACACCAATACTCCTATTTTCCTCTGAGTAGTTCTCTACCACCAACCCCCTGCATCCATGCAGCTCATCTCTATATATACACATTGACACTCCTGGGGATTAACTGCAGTTCACACGTGTTAATCATATTTGTTGTCTGAATTCCAGACGAGGCAAATAAATATTTTAAGTGTCCTGCTCTTATGTAATGTAATCCTCTATGTAACAAACCACATCCCAGCTCAGCTAAATGACTCCGACCAAAGGACAGGTACAGCCTAGACAAGTAGTTTAAACACAGAAAGGGTTGTTAACAATGTGCACCAGTCATTTTAATATGAATACATTACTAACAGACTTTTTAATGTTGCTACTTGACAAGTAGCATAACATATAAACAAACATCTGACTTTTAGAAAATCTAAAATTAAAACATAAATATAGCTGCTAAAGATTATTTTGGTGACTGCTTAGCATACACTATCATAATGCCTAATAAACGAACTAAAAGCCACAAAACAAAAATTTAGATTTTTGGGATGGGCAATATGACAGTTCTTACTGGGTTGGTGTGCTTAGTTGACCGAACCAAGCTGTTAAAAATAAATTATACATAACATTCTATGATGACATTGTTGCAAGCAAACCTTCGCAAACCTTCGCAAACATAATCGATTCTCTTTTATTCCAGGTATTCCAGGTGTGGTCAACACTGCCGAACCATCAGACATTCACTTTTAATTTAATGGTGTTAATTGGAGGCACATCTGGGAGAGGCAGCGAGCAGAGCTTTTATGTAATGCACGAAAATGGGAGGATGATGTTTTATGATGCAGATGACTGACAGCTCAGTGGTTCATCATCTGTTAAATAATAGAGAGACTGTTCGAACACACGTCAGTAACTTACAGCCCTAGAGCTAAATAGAAATGTTTGCTTCTAAAGAACTGCTGCTGAATACACCCAGACAACAGATCCACATGTGATAAACCAGTCTTGGCGTACTACTGCTGTAAGCCTGTGATGCAATAACGCCTGCTTGTTGTGACCAAATGTCCACATGCGTATATCTTTTTAATAGCAAACCACAAACCCAAAGACCTGGATGGTGTAACTCCTGCCATTTACAGTTTCTAAAATCATGGCAATCAATTTACACTAACTGCTACTAACCCTCAGATCTGGGGATTTTTGGCAATAAGACCAACTCATATAAATTTGGAAATATAAGAAACAAAACAAACATTAGGCTAGAGGATCTGACTTAACCTTGATCACAACACTAAAAAAATACCAAAAGGCACCATGGTGTTCTTTGCAATACCTACAGTAGGAGGTTTATGTCATGTATTTTAAGTGATTGAGAACAAGTAATTGAGGACTTGGCATGGAAAGCGGAGATCCATCATGTGCTAAACTTTATTAGATGCATCCGTGCAGCTGGAGTCAAACACAGAACATTTTCTTGCAGGAGAGCTAGTCTGAGGCATTACGTGTGTACAATCCGGATGATGCGCGGGGTGTGACCATTAGAGAACACCAAGTTCCTGCAGACGTCCTAAAACACAGGACTATTATCTGCAGTGTCCTCTCCAGGCTTGTGACTCAGGAATGAGGGAAGAGAGATAGAGTGGAGAGTGAGAGAGATCAGCGAGGGTGGAGGGGAAAAGCCCTGTCCATGTGCAACAAAATTGGACAACTCCTCCTGGCCTCTCCTTTCTGACACGCACACACACTGTAGGCTATGCGTGGTGAAAAACACAAGCTCCATGACAAATTAACAGCAAATTTGGTTTAACCACCAACCATTTACTCTTGGTCTCAAACCCCTGTCTTGCTGATTTGTCATTCAAATCCACTTTGGAGTGATATTTTATCCCCCTCAGTACGTCTTGACAAAAAGATGCCATGTCTTCTTTCACTTCTGAGCTTTCTCTGCATCTCACGCTACAAAAAACAATGAAGACACTGCCCACTGTTCACTCAGCCTGGTTCACATGACATCACTCCTCCCAGGCAAATCCTCAGTCTGTTAACATTCTCAAGACATGATTATATATCTGACATTCAGTGTCAGAGTTTGTAAATAGCTGGTCCTGGTTCCTGCGTAAATTGTGAACATTTACCTTGAGGCAGCTAGTTCCAGTGAAAGCAATAGTTTGACTTTAACATCACTACATGATCATCTGTCAGATTGTTTATTGTAAACTTCATACGAACAGAAATATCATATAAAGTCATCATAAAAAAATATCTATATATAATCATATAAAGAAATATCTTACGCTACAGTAAACTTACAGTACCAATAATCATAAGATTATTTCATTATCGTCTATAAGGCATTATCGTCTTGTTATACTTTTGATTGAGAATTTCTATATTATGTTCTTATTTTATTTTATTCCCTAATTCCCATTTGCCCAGGTCAAATGATTATTTACATGCACACACATTCATATCTCGTTTAAAACTTATTAGAGAAAAAAAATGGACATCTCAGGGCTCGCAAAATTTCTAAATCCCTGGTAGCCCTATCGGGCAGGCACTCTTCAGATTTTGGTAGCCC